>VTFQ01000020.1:29206095-29430515 GCA_036281575.1 Ancherythroculter nigrocauda
ATTATTTGTCCTTTTTATTATTTTTTAGTTTTAGTACTTCAACTGAAATGTATTTGTTTGAGTTAGTTGCCAAACAGAAACATAAATATGAATAATTAAGAACCTGAAAAGCATAAAGTTGTTTGTTAGTCAGTGAAAAATGTTAATACTAATGTAGAAATCAGCCTATCAATCCACATCCCAGTCATCTCTCTCTCTCCACACCTATCCGTTCGTTTCACAAAGGGGTTTAAGTGCTTCCTCCCAATCGTTAACCTCCATCTATTGCTCTCTCTATTCCCTACGTTTAAACTGTTTGTCTTTTTCGAGAGGGGCTTTTTGAGGGTGTGAGAGGCTAATGGTTGTATTGATTGGCAAGTCCTTGTGATTATTTGAAAGCTGTGTGCCATTATAGCCGCTTGTTTTCCACATCTGAAGTGACAGTTTATCAGTAATCAAGTTTTACTCAATATACATACCTGTAATGCATTTTATGTCCATGTGTTACTATGAAAGGAAAGAAGGGCTATTGATTGCGTCATCTTTTTGCTTTGTCTTTCACTTTTTATGAGGTGAAAAATTCACAGTGCATGTATTCGTGACATTGTGGAGTCCTAACACGCTGTTGTTGTTTCTGACACTCTTTCTCTCTCTCTACAGGAGTGTGCAGGTGAGCCTCTCTTCATGCTGTACTGTGCTATTAAACAGCAGATGGAAAAAGGCCCTATAGACGCCATCACCGGAGAGGCCCGATACTCCCTCAGTGAGGACAAACTCATCCGACAACAGATTGACTATAAGACGCTGGTCAGTGCAAGCAAACACTCAGTGTACAGCGCATGACATTAGCTCACTCATCTAAAGGACAGAGGATGTCTCTCCAATAAAGATGAAATCAAAATAGTATTATTTGTATTCTTAATAAATGTTGCTAGTCCTGTTGTGCACAATTCATGCACATTGTTATAGAGGAAAAGTAATCTTTAATCAAAATGGCTTTTCACACGTGTATTCATAAGCTGATGTTTCACACTGTACATTCCTAAACCCTGGGATCTTTATTTGCATATTAGCCGTGTCAGTGTCACTGATTGGATGAACGCAACATGCAATCTGTTTACATGCCCTGTACCAAGTTTTTCCTGAATGGGCTTTACATTCTATAAATATAAGACTAAAATTGTCACCATTTGACAATTTTCCCCTTAAAACAATGAAATGATGCAGCGTTTCTGTGACTGCAATAGTGTTGTTAACCCTGATTCTAAATTACAGGTGTGAAATGTTCCTTTACTCGGGTTAAAAGTGGGCTTTAGAACAACGATAACCCAGGGTTAAGTGCAGTGTGAAAAGCCCTAAAGTGTATTAACTTTAGCTTCCTACATTTTGCTGACTGTTCCTTCTGCTGATTTAACAAAGACCACATGCAGGGAAAACCTAGAGGTATCGTAGGTGCACTCCTGTCATGAAAGCTTTACAGAAATGTTTTTTTATGCTATTTTTCAAAATATGTATTTGCTTAGAGTATTATGCTGTTACCTTACCAACATGCTAACAAGAAACTCAAGGAATTAATTGAGTCGATTTTCTGTGCGTTTCATTTAGAGTGTTTATGCTCCTTGCTGATGGAGTTCCAAATGTAGAGTATTCCAAATTAGTCACTTGTGAGCTTTTTTAGAAGGCAGCTGCACATCTAGGCAGCTCAATTGGTTTTAGAACAGAGCCATGGTGTTTTCGACTTGTCTTTACAGTACTGAGTGCTTTAACTGCTCAAACTAGAAGCTAATTATAAATCGCCCAGACTGATTTATCTTGTCTTTTTTTAGACACTTCATTGTGTGAACCCGGAGAATGAGAATGGCCCAGAGGTGACGGTGAAATGCCTGAACTGTGATACAATCACCCAGGTGAAAGAGAAGCTTCTGGACGCTGTGTATAAAGGAAGCCCCTACTCACAGAGACCCAAAGCTGGAGACATGGACCTGGGTAAGAGCTCTTGAGAAACTCTTGAGAAAGAATCATTAGGTATTTCTAAACCCTGGATAGCAAAATCCTGGCTTAACTTGTTTCATGTTACACACTATTCAACACTTTGCCCTGGTTTGCAATTAATCCTGGGCAGTTAGGTTCATACTCTACATTTGGAAACCCTGGGTTAATGTTCTTATTTGCATATTTATGAGGTCAATAAGATTGATTGGTTTTAATAACTGGTTGTCCATCTGTGAAAATGTTTTCATGTTCAAGTAAAAGTTTCTGTGGCTGTGCAAAGCACATGAATATTTAATGAGGTCAGCACTGAGGCAGTTTGTGATTAGTTGTCTGTTGCTAAATAATTTGCTGTAACATTCTAGCACTGCATCATTTCACACTTTATAGTGTGTACCTTTGCTGCTGCAGTCGGGGAGGATTCAATATCCCAGGGTTAAAAGTGGTGCTAACCCCCTTTCATAATTACAAGAGTGAAATGTTGCATAAACTGAGGTTGAAGGTGGCCTTACCCAGGGTTAAAAAGACGATAACCCAGGGTTAAATGCAGTGTGAAAAGCCCTAGAGAGATTTGCCGTTTGGATGAGTGGGTGGCAGAGCTGTTATGATTTAGGTGAATATGTCAGTGAAATATTGCATGTTAGGTATGTCAATTAATCAGTTATTCAAATAATTATTGATTAATCAATCAATTTAAATGTTGACATTAATACCACAAAATGCATGTGGAAGAATCCAAATATTATATACACATAACCTAATTTTTAATTCTGATAATATTAATAATACTTTTAATGATAATATTTTTATACTAATATTTAATAATCATAATTATTTATTTATTTATTTATTTGTGATATGTTATACACACACACACACACACACACATATATATATATATATAGATGTATATTATATATTTTATATATATATATTAGCTTTGAAAAGTAACATTTTAAACAATATCTCAATGAACACAAAAACAATTTCCAAAATGTTGACAAGACTAAGTTTAATATAACATCTGTTTAACTTATAACATGAAAGTAAGGTTAATAATATAACTTAGATTACACATTTTTCAGTTTTATTCAAATTAGGGTGATGCAAAAATGAGTACACCCCACAAAAGCTACTACATCTAGTACTTTGTATGGCCTCCATGATTTTTAATGACAGCACCAAATCTTGTAGGCATGTTGGCCACATTTTGCAACATCTGTCTTTTTTCCATTCTTCAAGAATGACCTCTTTTAGAGACTGGATGCTGGATGGAGAGTGATGCTCAACTTGTCTCTTCAGAATTCCCCATCAGTGTTCGATTGGGTTCAGATCAGGAGCCACTGAATCACTTTCACCCTGTTCTTCTTCAGAAATGTGTTTAGGATCATTGTCATGTTGGAAAAGTGCACGACGACCAAGGGCACAGAGTGATGGTAGCATCTTCTCTTTCAGTATAGAGCAGTACATCTGTGAATTCATGATGCCATTAATGAAATGCAGCTCCCCGACACCAGCAGCACTCATGCAGCCCCACATAAGGACACTGCCACATCCATGTTTCACTGTAGGCACAATGCATTTGTCTTTGTATTCCTCACCTTTGCAACACCATACAGTTTTGAAGCCATCAGTTCCAAAAACATTTATCTTGGTCTCATCACTCCAGAGTACAGAGTCCCAGTAGTCTTCATCTTTGTCAGCATGGGCCCTGGCAAACTCTAGGCGGGCTTTTTTGTGCCTGTGCTTTAGGAGAGGCTTCTTTCGTGGACGGCACCCATGCATGCCATTCCTCTGCAGTGTACGCCGTATTGTGTCATGGGAAATAGTCAGCCCAGTTTGGCTTTCTACTTCTTTAGATAACTGCAGTGAACTTGCATGCCGATTTTCTTCAACCCTTCTCATCAGAAGACGCTCCTGTCGAGGTGTTAACTTCCGTGGACGACCTGGACGTCTCTGTGAGATGGTTGCAGTTCCATCTTTTTTTAACTTTTGTACCACTTTTGCTATAGTATTCTGACTGATAAGTAAAGCTTTGCTGATCTTCTTGTAGCCTTCACTTTTCTGGTGTAAAGAAATTATTTTCTTTCTCAGGTCTTGTGACATTTCTCTTCCATGTGTTGCCATTGCTGACAGCATGAAATGGGAAGGGGTTTTAACACCCTTTTATAGTCAACTGTCTGCTGGACACCTGTGTAATGAATAATTAGACTCACCTGTGGTTGGATTCTTGTTAAATTAGACATTTGTAGTCTAAAATGTAGCTTTGCTCCAGAGACTTTCAGTGGGCTGTACTCATTTTTGCATCACCCTAATTTGAGTAAAACTGAAAATGTTGTTCTCTAAGTTATATCATTAACCTTACTTTCATGTTATAAGTTAAACAGATGTTATATAAAAGAGATATTGAGATATTGTTTAAAATGTTACTTTTCAAAGGGGGTGTACTCATTTACGCTGAGCACTGTACATAGTAACTGTATTCTACTTAATATATTATACTTAATGTGAATTTTGCAATTTATATTATTTTTTATTTTTTATAAATATTCAGTCCACTGAAGTTGAATACATTTAAGCTTAGTATGCATTTAATTGAACTCAGTAATAATATGCATGAATACAGGAAATGATACAGGAAGGCTGATAGAGGAACAGAGTACATAAGCTTTATTTATAGACAGATTATGATTACTGATCATTTCTGTGCTAAACTCATTAATTGACGGTTGATAAGCTTAATTAAATTATTAAACAAAATTATTAACATCCCTATTGTACGTTCTTGTAATCAAATGCCTCTGTTTAGAGCAGGTACTGTCAGCTGCTACAAATGTTCAACTTATCAGCAGCTTGATATAAATGGATGCTGAAGTCACCGTTGTGGGCACCAGGGAAATAGACACTGAACCATATCATCCACGGCAAGATCCCATTAGCTAGAGCAGTTCCCAACATGATTGTCATCTGGCTCAGACTGAGTGATGCTATCAGCTGCAGATCTCTTCTGGCTTTGCTCTGCTCCTTGGCAGTTGTCTTTCAGAACCTGTTTCGAAATAAGAAACTGCGATTTCCCCTGCAACAAACAAACAAACAAACAAACAAACAAACAAACAAACAAACAGGAAGGTTGTTTATTGGAACAGTTTGCTTGTAAGAGGCTTACAATAGTCATTCCCATGACCTTGATCAGATCCGTCATTTAGATCTGACCCGGAGTCAGACTTGTCACTCAGCCTCTGTTAACATCCAGTTCATGTTTTCATATCTTTTCAGCTAGGAAAAGTGACTTCACTCTGCACAGGGAGATTCGGACAAGGTCTGCACAAGGTTATGTGCTCTAAATGAAGCATTTCTAAAGAGGAAAGCTTCCCTCAAGTGGTCAGTCGTCCTTGCTCTGGGAGAGATGTCCGTGTGTACGCACATAGCTTGAGTTCGAGTACAAAATTGTCCCCAAAACTGAGCTAAATATGACAAAACTTTCTTTGGGAGGCATTTGGGGACGTCCTCAATTGGAAAATGTATTCATAAATAAGCAAATACTGTTTTTTAAAACATGAAATGTCAGCATTCTCATTGACACACACCTTCATCTTGTTTTCTGTTGAAGAGTGGCGCCAGGGGCGACTGGCGAGGATCATTCTGCAGGATGAGGATGTCACTACTAAGATTGATAATGACTGGAAACGCCTGAACACACTAGCACACTATCAGGTACGGTCACTGTCCACATCTGAGCAATAATAAGGAAAATAAAGATGTTATGGTCAAAGAATGTCAGAATTAGGTGGGGTATTCTGAGCATGACACTATTCAGGGTTCCCATGGTCATGGAAAACTTTGCAAATGTCAGTGGTTTTTTTTTTTTTGTTTTTTTAATTGTGATTGCCAGACCTGGAACATCATGGAAATTTATTAAAATGTTAGAAATCATATACATTTCTGTAGTGTTTTTTTTTTTTCTTTCTTTTTGGAGACTTTTGAACAAAATAATCTCTTAATTCCAAGGATTGTTTACTGGCATAAAATTATTTTAAAAATACATACGCATAAATCATGAATTACTGTAAAAGTCATGGAAACTCACTGGTCAAATAAAGTGGACATTTAAAAGTTGTTTTATGGTCTTAACTACAAAACATGATCAAGTTGACATTTTATTCAAATGTCATACACTGCCGGTCAAAAGTTTGGAATAATTATGATTTTTTTTTTTTTTTTTTTATGTTTTTGAAGTCTTTTATGCTTATAAAGGCTGCATTTATTTGATCAAAAATACAGTAATATATATATATATATATATATATATATATATATATATATATATATATAATTATTATTATTATTATTATTATTATTATTATTATTATTATTTTTATTTATTTATTTTTTTTTATTATTATTATTTTTTTTTATTTATTCCTGTGATGCAAAGCTGAATGTTCAGCAGCCATTACTCCAGTCTTCAATGTCACATGATCCTTCAGAAATCATTCTAAAATGCTTATTTGGCGCTCAGTTGTCAACATTTTTTAAAAAAAATAAATAATAATAATAATTGGAATAATTTTATATAATTATTCCAAACTATTGACTGGCAGTGTACATTATGATTTGAGGTATTGTGATATAATATATCTTTGATTTGTAGATTATAGTTCACAATATAGATTAATGTGTCTGTGAATGTGTTTTTGGAGAGTTTTGCAGTAATGTTGAGTTCCTCACTGTCCTCAGGTAACAGATGGCTCTGTTATCGCCCTGGTGCCAAAGCAAAACTCTGCATACAACATCTCAAACTCGTCCACCTTCACCAAGTCCCTCAGCAGATACGGTAAGAACTCTGTCTCAACTTCCTGTTTTGATGTTCCCCTCAGAACTTCTGCATCTCATCTCCTCAGAGACTTTCTTCAGAAGAGCAAGATCACGTCTGCCATATTCATGCGAGAGATTTGTATTTATTGCACCCAGAAGCTCACTGGCCTCCATTTTTCCCTTGAAAATGAGGACTCGCACCAGGATCGCGTCCTCGTGTCTCGATTTCAAAAGGCTGGTGAATTTGATGTTTTTCACTATTCTTTGTGATGATTTTGTTTTGTTTTCCGAGCACTTTGGGTGTTTGTGCAAATAAGAGGTGATGATAGCACAGAAACTGAAGGTGTTTTGTTCCTCAACCCAAAAAAAGGAAAGCGGATCAGAGAGAAAAAGCTGTTTAATGTTGTCTGTCCTCCTCAGAAGCGAGTATCCGTGATTGCCACAGAATTACCTGCACTCAAGCCATGGCTCTCTCATGGCAGACGTCCATTATATTTACCTTTGAGAGGGGGCTTCATGTCTCGGATAATTCTCTGAGTGCTCAAACACTGGACACACATTCGTATTGTTGTTCAAGTCGTGTTTCGCTCGTTGCCATGGAAACGGCAGCGGTTACCGCAGTCGCTGTGGTGTCAGAGTGACGCCGATGCAGATCGTTGTTATTACATGATCTTTTTACTTGATTTCCTGGATATGTAAGCTCACGAAAATACCTTTGAACATTGTTCCAAATCCCTCGGTACAGGAAGTGGATTCATATCTTCAATACTCAAATGAACATTCCTCCCCAGCCTCCAGAATGGACATGGCGATAAGAGCACTGGACAGATATGCATCTCCCTGGGCCTCCGTAATGAAGTTTGACACTCGTACCATTAATAATGAACGATGCATTCACAAGCCGCAGGAGAGAACAGAGGAAGTCTTATTTCAGACTGCTCACTGGGTATTTTTATATATTCGTGTCATCCTTTATTACCCTGAGCTGAACATTAAATGCAATTTGTGTCGCATTGAGGAACGAGATACAAACACTTGCACATTGCTAGCACCGTGCAAGTGTGAATGGCCTGTTCAACCAGAAACAAACTCATAAAAATATAGAAACACATCTGCAAAGGCAGTTGTTTGGGCAGCAGAAGACCAATATGTTGTTGTTGTTTTTTTGTTTTGTTTTTTTTTGCTGATATCAAGATCTAGAAAGTAACATATACACATTTGTTAAGTTTGTGATAGGTAACATTTTTGAAAGAACTATCTTATACTCTCCAAGGCTGCATTTTTTAATCAAAAATACAGTAAAAGAAAAACTACTTACTGTTTTCTATTTTAATGTGTTTAAAAATTGACTTTATTCCTGTGATGCAAAGCTGAATTTTCAGCATCATTACTCCAGTTCTTCATTACTTCATTGTCACATGATCCTTCAGAAATCATTCTAATATGCTGATTTGGTGTGCACACACACACAAAAATACATTTCTTATTATCAATGTTGAAAAAAAGTTTGATTAAAAGAAAGTTCAAAAGAACAGCATTTATTTGAAATCAATTTAATTTAATGCATCTTTGCTCAAAAAATTTTCAAAATTATTCATTTCTTCCAAATTTTTTAATAGTTATAGCTTGCTTAAATGGAAAGAGAACTTGGTAACACTTTATAATGAGTATACGTAATAAGTATTTACAAATCATTTGCATTAGTTATTAGTTTCTAGTTATTTAATAGTTTATTTAAACTGTAGTTTATACATTAAAAGACTATATACAAATAGTGTGTTCTTCATTCATTGTCATTTCAATTAACAAATTATTATTGTTTAATTAGCTCATATATAAAGAGTTAGATAATGCTTTGTTATCAACTTATTAACTGTAAATAGTTCTCACTTTAGATTAGGTCTCAGAATATTGGAAAATGTCATTAAGTGCTTTAAACCAACCTTTATTGGACATGAATTCCATTAGTATTAAGAGTTCCTTTATAAACTACAGTTTATAAACTATTAATTAAATTAGTTTTCAAATGATTAAGTGCTTTGTTACTGTATACTTATTATAAAGCGTTACCGAGAACTTTTACTTTCTACACAGTACGCTAAATCAATCTCTAAATGGCCAAATATCGGGCCATCTGTCTGGAATATTGGTCTATGATTAGCGAAAGCATTGTAAGCATGTGGTTGTATTTTACATGTACTGTTGAGGATTATAGTTACTTTGAAATGTCTTGTGTTGAATTTGTTAATTTTCAGTTACTGCAGCTACACGTCTGAAAACTTAAAACTTACTCTGTCAGTGGTTGATTCGAACTAGAAAATTGACTGTAGAAGAGCGTTTATGCTAATGCCCATCCTTGTGGCAACACTACAAATGCCACACACACTTGCATTACATTATGAATTGTGTTCTGCCACAGTGCATGAGGGTCTGTGTTCATGTATTTGTGTAGTCTAAGTCTCAGCCATTAGTGTTTATCTCCATTATCTTGTGGTCTCTGTGTTGCTTAAAAATTCTCATTTCCTGGTTTATTTATTCCTTTATTTATTATTTATTTGCTTTTTTACTATTATGTTTTTCTAAGCCTTGACTTTTTTATGCGGTGTAATATAAAAGCACTGCGAGAGGCTGAATTAAGCTTACAGTGGCTGTTTCTTTCAAGCACGCCGGCCTGCCAGTCTGTGACTGATTAACTAGACTCCAGACGCGGGACTCTATCTTTCACTCCCACTTGCCACTTAAGGATAGAATAAACCTGAGGGAGTTTTTGATGGATTCTGCAGATGCAGTATATTCATTGTAGTTTAGGGCATCCACAGGAAATGATCCTTACCCAGAATGCCTTATCCTCAGACAGATTACTGTGTTTAACCATCCATTAGCCAGAGCTCAGCTCCTCTCTGCACTCATCTTTGATGTGTAACTCCTGGGTATTTAGCAGCCGACTGCTCATCAGATAGAAGAGACCGCCGGACCTGATTTACAACCGCCGATGTGACTTTTATGCTGTTTAGGTTTTCTTTTTGTATTATATGTATGGGTTCAATACTGCCAGAGATTTCTGAACCTTCCAGGTTATGATGAAATAAAAGCAATAAGCCTTGAGAGGCTGTGCGTTACAGTGATTTTAATGCTGTTTGAGTGTCTATAACACACTTGACAAAGGTAAAATTACTGTAACACATGGCATTTTATGGTGTATTGCTTTTATAAAATATCAGCAGTATTAGGAACATGATAAAAACACATCAGTATTCACTAAAGTGAAAGTGGCAATTTGTCCTCTGCATCTAACCCATCCAAGTTAGTGCACACGTATTAGGATCAGTGAGTAGTGAACACACACCCCCTGAGCAATGGGCAGCCATTTTTTGCAGCACCGCAGGGAGTGATTGGGGGTTAGATGCCTTGCTCAAGGGCACCTCAGTCATTTTCTCTGTCGGTATTGAGAATCAAACCCGCAAACTTAGGGTTACCAGTCTGATTCTCTAACCACAGCTGCCCCCCTATATAGTGAACATGAAAAAACACTTAGCTATTATAGTACCTTCACCTAGCAAATGTAAAAATAGAGCTATCCATGTTATAAAATGCTGGAAATCATTTGATGATTGACTCTATCTTTCTCTTCAGAGAGCATGCTGAGGACGGCCAGCAGCCCAGACAGTCTGCGGTCCAGGACGCCCATGATCACGCCCGATCTAGAGAGCGGTACCAAGCTCTGGCACCTCGTCAAGAACCACGACCACGCAGATCAGCGCGAGGGTGATCGGGGGAGCAAGATGGTGTCAGAAATCTACCTGACACGACTGCTGGCCACCAAGGTGAGCTTTCATGAGGTTTTCTTAAGCTGTGTTCACACTGCTTTGTCGCTGCATGTCGCCAGTGGCTGGAGGTAAGGTCGCAACTACTGGTTGCCTAATAACTTTTGTGAATGACATTCACGGATGCTATTCCATGTTGTAGACAACCAATCAATTTTCTTGCCGCTACCATTTTGGAGGGAAAAGACTCAATATAAATGGAATCAGTACATAAAATGCTTAATATTAAAGATGAACGAGAAAAAGCAAGTGCTCTTTGCCGTCGCGGCTGTTTATCTGCAGCGAAAGTGCAAGCGCAGGTCTGTCTGGGTTCACAAAACCACTCAGGCTCTGAGTTTGTAGGGCAAGTACTGCCGGCTGAACCACCAAATTCTCTTCCATCTTGCTACTGCCACGTGTGCTCCACTGACTTCACTCCTATTGGTTGTCTCTCCTGAAAGTCGTTTTTCATTTGCATAAAGTTAAACACAACAGTTGCTGACGCCAGCTTTCCACTGAAAATGAATGGGATCATATTGTTTTGTCGCTGCATGTTGCTGATAGATTGAAGGGGGCATTAGTCTGTCCATCTTGAAGTTTTGAGGATGATAAAGACGATGCAAAATTGTGCTTTTATCCTAACCAAATGCAACAAGCAATGATGGACAGGGCATTTTGTTGATTGCCTGGTTTCTATTTCTGGTTTTCCATGAAGTCCTGCCCAATGTGAATCTCATTGGTCCAAAATTCTACTGCATATTAAACATCAAATATGTTCTGATTGGCTGTGATTGTGTCACCTCACAGAACCACATTCAGTGTTGACAGACAAATTGCTTGAATCTCGTCATATCGCACCTGGTTAGGACACAATATAATATTCTTGCTATCTCATTTTTCCTTTCTGTCTCATTCCTCTCTCTCCCCATTTCTTGGTTCTGTAGCTCATTGCTTTGCCTCCTAATTGTTAGGCTAGGAAAAAATGAAATCAGAATATGTTTACAAGCCTCTCGGGTGGTCAATTTTGATACATAATAAAAAACGATAGATAAATGTAATGCTGGAGCGGAAGAGAACAGCAGGAGACAGGTAATTTGTTGTGGATCGAGTGCTTCATGGTGCGTGGTGACAGAGCGCGGAATGAATGCTGGGAAACCACGCGGACTGTGTCTGTCTGTCTCATACACACACACACACACACCCACCAGCATCCTAATCAACACACTCCATATTATCTGAGAGCCACTGCTGTTCTCCTGCTCTCAGACATGATGAATAAACCGACATCTCTGGTTCGGCTGCTCGAGGGTCTTAGCGATTTTAGGCCTTTAGTAAGTTTTTGCAAGTAGCGATTTTGTGCAAGTTGCCATTGTGATCATTAGGAAAATGCTTGTTTTCAGCATTTTCTGTGGGTCAAAGTTCTGTCATTTTTAGTACAGTGGTTGTCAGCTCGGGGAGAAAAAAGATGCTAAATCCAAATAATAAAATCCAACTATAATCTTGTGCATTAAATAAAATTAAATAAATTCAAATAAAAATTAAATACATTAAAATATATATAAAAATAGTTAAAGGTGCCCTAGAATTAAAAATTGAATTTACCTGGGCATAGTTAAACAACAAGAGTTCAGTACATGGAAATGACATACAGTGAGTCTCAAACTCCATTGTTTCCTCCTTCTTATATAAATCTCATTTGTTAAAAGACCTCCAAAAAACAGGCGAATCTCAACATAACACCGACTGTTACGTAACAGTCGGGATCATTAATATGTACGCCCCCAATATTTGCATATGCCAGCCCATGTTCAGGGCATTAGACAAGGGCAGGACGTCTGGATGTGCACAGCTGAATCATCAGACTAGGTAAGCAAGCAAGAACAATAGCGAAAAATGGCAGATGGAGCAATAATAACTGACATGATCCATGATAACATGATATTTTTAGTGATATTTGTAAATTGTCTTTCTAAATGTTTCGTTAGCATGTTGCTAATGTACTGTTAAATGTGGTTAAAGTTACCATCGTTTCTTACTGTATTCACGGAGACGAGACTGTCATTATTTTCATTATTAAACACTTGCAGTCTGTATAATTCATAAACACAACTTCATTCTTTATAAATCTCTCCAACAGTGTGTAATGTTAGCTTTAGCCACGGAGCACTATCAAACTCATTCAGAATCAAATGTAAACATCCAAATAAATACCATACTTACGCGATTAGACATGCTGCATGACGAACACTTTGTAAAGCTCCATTTTGAGGGTTATATTAGCTGTGTGAACTTTGTTTATGCTGTTTAAGGCAGTCACGAGCTCGGGGGCAGGGAGCACGGAATTTAAAGGGGCTGCAGCCTGAATCGGCGCATATTTAATGATGCCCCAAAATAGGCAGTTAAAAAAATGAATAAAAAAAAAATCTATGGGGTATTTTGAGCTGAAACTTCACAGACACATTCAAGGGACACCTTAGACTTATATTACAGCTTCTGAAAACACGTTCTACGGCACCTTTAAACATTTAAAATAGATGAGAAAATTGTTTCCTATATCTTTTGTTGATGACATTAACAGTCATACTCTACAATATATTTCATGTTAATATTTGCACATTTTTGGACTTATGCAGTTGATGGCGATAATACACCATTTCAATATTTTTTTCATTTTGTATGATAAATTTAGGTATTTTGGTGCAACTTAAAATCTTGGTCTTGGGGGCAAAACCAGTTGAGAACCACTGATTTTATATTTATTGTATATGAAAATAAGACATTTAACAGTCATATTCATTGAGAGTTGTGAGTAATTGTCAAAACACTTCTGATTTCTTTCACTACAGGGTACGTTACAGAAATTCGTCGATGATTTGTTTGAGACGATATTCAGCACGGCACACCGTGGCAGTGCCCTCCCTCTCGCCATCAAATACATGTTTGACTTCCTGGATGAGCAGGCGGACAAACACCAAATCACAGATTCAGATGTTCGGCACACCTGGAAGAGCAACTGGTGAGGAGCGACGCTGTTCGAACATCTCACTCAAAACAGCAGTTTTATGAAATTGGCTAGATTTTGTTCTCATTATCTATGCATTTCCTTCCCCTTGTCCTCAGTTTGCCGTTAAGGTTCTGGGTGAATGTGATCAAGAACCCTCAGTTTGTGTTCGACATCCACAAGAACAGCATCACGGATGCATGTCTCTCCGTAGTTGCCCAAACCTTCATGGACTCCTGCTCCACATCTGAACACAAGCTCGGCAAAGATTCCCCCTCCAATAAGCTGCTCTACGCTAAAGATATTCCCAACTACAAGAATTGGGTAGAAAGGTAAGTGGACAGAAATTTTGCTTAGGATACATCTATCACAAAATTCCCTTATTAGTCCTTAATTAACTTTCAAAGACCCCAAATCATCACGCTCATCTGGACCTGCTGTTTTGCCGTCCTGCAGGTATTACTCAGATATCGCGCGCATGCCCGCCATCAGTGATCAGGACATGAGTGCTTATCTCGCGGAGCAGTCCAGACTCCACCTGAGCCAGTTCAACAGCATGAGCGCCCTCCACGAGATCTACTCCTACATCACCAAGTATAAAGACGAGGTAAGAGAAAGAAAAGCTATTGAAAATTCACGTGCTATACACAGCATAAATGCTGCATACTAGTTTTGTTTGAAAAATAGTATGTGGTAGGTCATTCTGAAGATATTTCAGAGGAAAAGATAGAAAAAATATGACTTCTTCTCTGACTAGTACATCAGAATTCAAACAAAGCAAGCCAGAATAGGCTGTTAAATGGCAAAATCTTAAATCTAACACTTTTAATACATGGCCACTCAGATACAGTATTCTCCATGTAACCCTTCACACGTAACGCCATCTGACAGCACACACGAGATCATGTGTCAGAGGCAGTGACTCATTCCAGCCAGGCTGGATAAATGGAGAGATAATGAGCCGCCGAAGGAGACCATTTAGTTCTACCTCACACAGAAATGAGGGAATATGTGTGTGTGTTTAGTGAAAAGAAAAGAAATAGACACAGTGGGTCTGCATAATTATTCCTACATTTACAACTGTGTTTCTTCACCCATTAAGCAGATATAAAAAGGTGTCCATAGTTAGCACCTAGCCCTGTTTCTTTTTAAATGATTTCATTTCCATCCTCCATTTCCTTACCTTCGGGAAAGTTTAGTCTAACACAACTCATCAAACATCATCTTGCTGCTCCATGAAACGGCTCTCCCTCTCTCTGTCTGACATTAATACACTGCAGCTGGTTGCGTTTTAAACAGCCGTTTATGTTCATTAGTCTTTATTATCCAGATGCACACGTGTCCACATGAACACCCTCGCTGAACCTGCGTGAAAACAGGAGGGAAATTAGCAGTCCATTATCTGACGCTGAGGGTGTTGGAGACTCTTTTCTTTCCCATTTCCTTTACGTTTAGATGCTTGCTTTTTGGTTAAACCCACACAGATGGGTGTTAGCATCTCTCGCTGTTTCGGAAACAACTTCTGAGGAGCGCCGCGATCGGCACATTTGCATTTCCATCAACAGAAAAACACAAAAAAGGGAGTGATGAAGCCCAGTGGTTAAAGATCTTGACTGGTAACCAAAAGATTGTAGGTCTGAATCTCACCTTCTTTAAAGTCAACATAAAAATCAGCAGTAGTGCTGTGTATTACTTTATTATTATTGTGAATACTAAATTTCACTCTGGCTCTGAAACTGACATCATCAAGCCCTCTTTATTTTTTAGCCCCTCCCCCATCAACAGTCTGCCATATAAGGACTTTTTATGATCAATCAATCAATCAATCCCTGTTGTAGTTTTAATGGGTTGCGAACACTTTCATGTAGACTTTTATGCTGTTTTTAAGTCCTCTAGGAAGTTTACTTACGAGTTCAGAAATCGTAATTGTGATATAATGAGAGTTCCAGTGACTTTGTTCAGAATTTGGTGTAATTTAGATTTGTATAGTGCTTTTTTTGCATACTGACCAACACAGTAAGAATATTTTAGCACTTTTGCAACAAAATAAAGAGAAGTTTTTTTTATCATTTTTATTCTGCCATAGAGAGAATTATGTAATTGTAAATTTTAAAGGTGCTGTATGTATTTTTTTTTTTACTTTACTACAGCATAAAAATACCATAATATGTTTGCAGATATTTAGGAAAAAATGCTAAGTTCACATACTTGTTTCTCATAATGATGTACGGAAGAGGATTAGGGCCAAGCAATAATAAAAAAATAAAACCATCTCGAGATTAAAGTTGTTAAATTTCGAGAAAAAACTCGTTAAATTTCGAGAAAAAAGTCAAAAAAAAATGTTGAGAATAAACTCATTAAATTACGAGAAAAAACTTGTTAAATTTCAAGAAAAAAGTCGAGATAAAATGTTGAGAATAAACTCGTTAAATTACGAGAATAAAGTCATTAAATTACGAGAAAAAAGTCGCTAAATTACGAGAACAAATTCGTTAAATTATGAGAAAAATGTCGTTAAATTTCGAGAAAAAAGTCGAGATAAAATGTTGAGAATAAAGTCATTGAATTATAAGAGTAAAGTCATTAAATTACGAGAAAAAAAGTCGTTAAATTATGAGAACCAATTCGTAATTTAACAAATTTGTTCTCGTAATTTAACAACTTTTTTCTCATAATTTAATGACTTTATTCTCAACATTTTATCTCAACTTTTTTCTCGAAATTTTAAAATTTTTTCTCGTAATTTAACGATTTATTCTCAACATTTTATCTCGACTTTTTTCTCGAAATTTAATGAGTTTTTTCTCGTAATTTAACGAGTTTATTATCAACATTTTATCTCGACTTTTTTCTCGAAATTTAACAAGTTTTTTCTCGTAATTTAACGAGTTTATTCTCAACATTTTATCTCGACTTTTTTCTCGAAATTTAACGAGTTTTTTCTCGTAATTTAACGAGTTTATTCTCAACATTTTAACATTTTAATCATCTCAAGATGGTTTTATTTTTTTATTATTGCTTGGCCCTAATCCTCTTCCGTAATAATGCTATAGCCAGTTATTGTACTTTTGAAATGTGCGTTCCGTGTCGGAATGTCTGTTTTTTGTTTTGGTCTGTGTGATTCCGCCCACTGCCAGTTTACCCAATAGTATTTCAACATTCCGGGTTGCCAGTTGGTGAAAAAAACTGAGTATTTAGAGCAAACGGACTGGGTCAGAGATTTCAGATTATACCAGACTTAAAAGCCTCGCCATCCATCTAAAAAGCTCTATGACCAGAGGCATATTAAAACGCGAAAAAATCTACTCAAAATTTGTATAAGGCTCATCGCCTTCCATTGTCAGTTGCGCTCGTTCCTGTTGCTTGTCCTCGAACTGGTAACCTGTGTGAGCGTCGAGTCTGAGGAGGAGGGGACAGGAGAAACAACTCTCTCCAATATTTTTGAATTTGGACTGCAGTACCCATTTTAACCACTTGCTGTCAATATTACATACTGCACCTTTAACACAAGACTGTTGCCTGATAAATAAACTAAAGTAAGAACTACACTGTGAAACAATCTAATCTGAGGTCATTTCCTCCTCTACAGATCCTGTCTGCACTACAGAAGGACGAGTTAGCTCGGCGACAGAGACTGCGCAGTAAACTGGAACAGGTTATCGACACCATGGCTCTAGCAAGCTGAGGACCCCCTCCCCGTCTCTCCACCCACCTCAGCTGGCTCCCGCTGACCTCCTGAGCCCATCCCCGAACCTCGCACACACATACACAAACACACACACACACACTAAGCTAATGGACTGCAAGGACAGAAGCAGTACACTGGAGACCCCTCAGCCCAGGGTGGAAATCCTCTTTCATCACTTCCTTTGAACTCAACACGCAGCAGAATGTCTCCCCGGACGCCATGTCCAGGACTTAGTTTTTTGGATTTTTATCGTTTCGGAGTGTGTGTTGAGCCACGCTTGTGTGCTTTTACTCACCAAGGATGTCTTGTATTATGAGCCAGAAGACCTTAAAGCCCACGAAGGATAAAAGCAGTGTGTTTTTTTTTCCGCAAGCGGTATTTTGTTTTAGCGCTTACATCACTTTTTTATTTTGCTCTTTGGGTTGATCGAAGGACTCACTTGATCCAGTCTCCTGCCACTTGTGTTACTGCTGAATTTGCACAATTTACAGGAACTACAACAAATGAAAATGATATAAATATATATATAAATGTGTATAGATATATAAATACAACTGCATTTTTATACAAAAAGAGTGAAAAGACGCGTACAAAGTTTTCCATTTTAACATAGAAAAGAATAAGATGAATTTGATATTTGAAAAAGACTGAACTATGAAAAAAAAATATCAAAAAAATGTCCTGTGCCATGTTTTATTTGAATGTTGTTAGTGCAAAAAAACAATTTTCTTTAGATAAAATGTGTTATGATTTAAATGTTGACTACCCTAGTGACTGAAGAACTGAGAGTGAAAAAAAATGTGCAAAAAAGAACAAACTCAGACAAATGTGTTCCCATGTGGTACCTAGTGTTTTTGGAGGAAAATGTCCTCATGGAAAACAAAGGGTTCTTTGTTTAGTTGGTGGATGAATCTGTGTATTTAGTTTGTACACTTTTTTCAACCTTTATTGCTATTATGGTTTCAGTCTGAAAGCCACTTGAGGACAGATTCTTTGCTATTCCGTGCAAAAACTCGATCGATAATTAATAATTGGCCGTTTTCATCTTGTGTTCATTTCTCATATTAAAAACATGAGCACTCTAAGCCTCAGTAACTTGCACAAATCAGTCTAGAATGAAGGAAAACTTGAGATTGAAGAACCGAAGAATGTGTTCCGTTACTGATGATGTCACAATCTGGCAGAAGGATCTGTGACATCACTGTAAATGTAGCAAATGCTATTTTCATGCAGTTCCACATCTCTCTTAGTTTTTTAAAAGCTTAAAATCAATGTTTTTAAAGCCGAAGGATCATACATGAATGTTACCCATCCACAAAAACCGGTAGTTAAGCTTAAAGTTGATTTGATTTCACCTCGGAAAGGTGGAAACGTTCTTAAACGGCCATCATGTCAGCACTAGATGCATTTTCTTTTTTTTCTTTTTTTGGAAATAGAACCTTTTTATTGAGTATTTTTATTTATTTTTTGGTTCAATTTGAGCTTATAAGCTATTTGGCGTGCTTATGCCATTTAAAAAAAAAAAAAAAAAAAAAAAAACGTTTTTGGTTTTTGTGCTTTATCTTGATCGTTTTGTTTTTCAACAGTCCACTAACTCATTTCTATTCAGATTGGTGATTTGCAGTGTTACAAATACAAATGTGAAGCGATTCTCAAACTGTTTCAGGGGTATCAAGCAGATGAAGTCGAGTTCTGCTTTACTTTTCTTCACCACCTTGGTTGGTTGTTTTGGAGTTTCTCTTTATCTTCTCTCTTGCGAGCGTCTGTAACTGTGCGAGAACGTGTATCGCATTGACTCGCTTTCATGTGCTGCTGCAGTTCTCTTAAAGTCAGTCGTGTTCAAACAAGAGAAAGTCTTTCCTCCTTTGGCTTTCCACTGAGATTAAAGCAGAAGTAGACTTTCTGAGATGCGATAGAAACATCTTTGAAAGATTTAGGTCAGAAACCCAATGAGAGAGAGAGAGTGAGACACACGAACTGAATGTTTGACGGGTTCTCGCTCGCTTTACCTCAGCCATACATCAGGGTTCGTTCCAGCTGGGAAAGTAATACAGAATCACTCTTTACACATTTATTTATTTTGGGATTAAGGTTTACGTTATTGATTTTATGCCATTGCGGTTTCTCCTAATCAGCCGGGAGGAGGTCTCCACAACTCTCTAGAACGTATCTTCCACGGTAAAGACAATCTCCCTTTAGATTCGAGAACTGCATTAGTTTTCAGCCTTCGCACAGATGTCAAATGAAAACGAATTAGATCGATGTTGGATTTGTTTGCTTGTTTGTGTTTAGCTCTCATAAACATCAGTTTTAGTGCAAGATCAAGCTACGTGGAAGGAACCGTCAATGAAGTAGCCTAATAGATAGATAGACTTCCTATAAGTGAACATACACACTACTGTTGGATGTGTATGTCTTAATTCTAACGGTAGAAGGAGAAGGCTGGATGTATAGCATTACAGGTGACTTGCACCCCTCCGTCTGGCCTTCCTCACATTCGTTTTCAGTAGATGAGTTTCTGCATGCTTCGACATTACAAAATGATTTGAGAATACAAGCATGCTGTTCTACTTTCATTCCAAAGGCTGATGATGTTCATTCTACATATCATTATGTACAGTCTGGCCATGTTTTTTTAATTTTCTATTGTCGTTTTCCGGATGGAAAAATCTCGATGTGCTTTGCTTTGTGCTTTGTTAAGCGGGACTTTGGTGATGGTGATTGTAAAGCAGCTGGTTGCATTGTAATGTCTCAGGACATGTGTTTCACTTCGATGTCGTCTTTGCCTTTCTTTTCATTCAGTTTATTTTCATGACGAGTGCTATCTTTGATTTTCAATCGTTTTTAGATGTTGAGTTGTGGAACGTGGAACTCTTTAGAGATATTCTAACATTTCAAAGATTTGGCTGTGTAAAGTATTTGAGTGATGCCTCTTATTTTGCGACACTTGTTTTGAGAACTACTTTGAGTACAGGAACAAAAAAAAAGAGAAGTTGTAGAGGGAAAACAAGCTGATCAGAAAGTGTTTCAGACTCACAGAGTTTTCGTTTCGCACAGAGTGCCTTGTCAACTCCTCCCTCGTTTTTCTCGTCCGCCTCTGACTCTTCCATTACCCACAGTCCATCTCTTTCCATACGCCTCTTTATCGTTGTCAAGCCACGCCCTCTTTCTTCCACACCTCCTCAGTCCAAAAGACCAATCCGGTTTTTGATTTCCGCTCATGGTGTTTCCAGATTGAAGAAACAATCCTTTTTTGGAAGGATGAATTAATTTAAGCGTAGGAACAAAATGTGAGCATGTAGATTTCAAAGAAAACGAAAACTAAAGAATTTTAATACTTTATTAATTCTGATACCTTTTGAAGAGTTTCAGACTTGAATCAACTGTGACAGGTTGGCTGTTAAATGCTCATTGTGTAAATATTGTGCTCTTTCCTATTTTGCAAATTTATTATGTGTAAATAAACATGCATCAAGGAGAGATTAAACATTTTTCGCTAAAAATGCTTGTGTCCCTAGTCTTTGTTGTGCTTCACTATATAAATGTGCGATCTGACAAAATGTGTATTTTCTTTCTAAAGGTACACATTTCACATTAGTGAAACTTTAAAGCCAAAAAAGGTCCATTGTCAATAGTCTAGCGATGCATGAAGGTCACTTTCCAACCAAGCAGCTTTTTGTTGGTCAATGCAGTGAATTGACCCTTCGCAAAGACCCGCCCCCCTTAGTTACTGTTGCTTTGTCCGACAAGCCATGGTGCCGTCACGCCACACACAGTGATAAATGCATCGCGGAGCAAAGAGGACGCTGACAACACGTCGACAGACAAGACAGAGCAGGTTACTTATGATATTAAACAAAGTCCCAGCTTTCAAACTGTGTAATTTTTTTAAAGAAATTCAAACGATAAATACCATTTTGTGGCTCTTTAAACCATTTTTCAAGTTCAAGTCCACCGAGGTTAATCTTCTAACTCCTGACTGCTTTGTTGGACAAAATGGCGGATTCGGCGTTATGATTGGTTAGATCGCTTGTCAATCAAACTCCTGGCGAAGGGTCAATTCATGTGACCCAACTTGAACACAATGCAAAATCTCTGAGGGGATTTTTTTCACCCTCACTTAAAACAACCAATCCCTATTCCTAATGAAATTACTGTATTTCAGATGGGAAATTTCATCAACTAACAGGAAGAACATTTATCATATACCTTTTCTCAAACTAAGCTCATGCATTAAACTCAAAACAATGAAACAATTCAGATTACTTAAAATGTGTCAGTTTCTTGAAACAAAAAAGAAAGTTCTAAATACACAAAAGATAATTTGATTGAACTAATTTGTTTAATTTAAGTTTGCCCTACTCAAACCAATTACTTATTTAGAGCATTAGGGTTTACAGTGTGTTTAGGTATTTAAGTAATACAAATCTGCTATATGTAAATGTAAAACAAGGACAGGATTGGGACTGGTCCCATTTCAATGATCTTATGTGTTGTCTTGGAATGCAGCTGCCTATGTAGACATGCCGTAGCGTTCAAACTAGGCTTTGGAACATCAGTGAACGGTATGTGCGAATGTTTATCTGATACCGTCCTGACATTTGAGTCCCGGTAATGATGGAGGAACTGAGATTTGGCTCTTTATTCAGCTCACTGAGCCCCGCCAGATGAAACTGCCCCCATTAGTTTGGAGCATATAATCGCTCAGACTAATTCAATTAAAACTCTTTTTGAAGGAAAGCTCAAATTGCCCTATGATTGCGAGCCCACCGAGTCTTTAAATGATTCTGTCAGACTCAAATGTGCATGTACCAGTAAAGCTGTGATTTATGGCTGCCTGGCAGTGGATGTGATTTTCTTTCCTCTAAGCAGTTACAGTCAATGACGGCCGCCGCGAACAGCCAGAGCAATTAAAGCTCCATTCCACTTTTGTTACTAGATGAGCATTTTGAGTGACACAATGATGCTCTGATACTCAAAGTGAATGGCTTCACATGAGTCACTTCTTGTCAGGCACCTTTTCCTTTCCTTTTCAAGAAGTGTTCATTTGCTTGTATGAGTGGTTCTACTAGTATTTTTCTATCCAGATATCTGCAGGCCTTGTGCTTTGATTGGTTAAGTGAGTGGAGTCATTCAGTGGGTGCCGAGCTAACAAAAATATGTTCTGAGGGTACGTTTACACGACAACGATGTACTAAAACCGTTCTTTGCGTTTTTTCGCGTACAGATGACACCTTTGTCAAAACGATCGGGTCCTGGGTGATTCATATAATGGAAGTCAATGGGTGTTGTCACTTTGGAGATTAAAAAAAAGCATGCAGACAAAACAATTCCTGTTCAATTCCCTGTGTTTAAAAATCAGATGTGTCAATCATGTGTTTATTAGGCCTTGCATTGTAAATGCAGCCTAAATAAAGAGGTACTTTTAATTTGACATGTCTTGACAGGAACAGATGTCATCATTAAAGACTTCTGGTCATTGTTTCCCTGGAACATAAACTGGGAGGACTGGGAGAGTGATGAACGACAGCTGTGAATCGGGGTAGAGTCTGTATCTTCTCTAGCAGAATGAGCACTGGCTCTCCAAACACATTTCTTCAGGTGTTTTCAAGCTGGATTAAATGGACGGTGAAGATTTTTGTAATTCATTTTCACACATTCTGATTTAGTTCATCACAAAGTGCCAAACAAATGCTTGGAGTTTACAGCTGTCTTTTGGGAAAATAACTAAATAATGTAGTTGTTTTAGGGTGAATCTCATGAAAACGTGTCAAGGTCATGTTTCACCACAGAAAAGAAAAAATATTATATACATTTATTTTTTTGAAAGTATGTGTTTAGAATAAAATGAAGCATCTCATTAGAACCATTTTGATTTTTGGACATCATTTTCATGAAATATAAGCACTTTCCTCCCATTCCCATGATTCTCATTAATGTAATTCAGTAACTAAAATGACCATATTTTGGGACAATAAAATGATTTCCAATGTTATTTGACATCACAATGAAGACCACCACAATATATTTAATAATAGATATTTCATAATTAAAATAATATCTTATTTTTATATTACAAGATTTTTGTATGTCCAAAAATATTTTTGTTGGAAAATGTGTTTAATTGTAAAAAAAATAATAATGAATATGACTATAAGAATGAATCATGAAAATGTTACAGTGCAAAATAAATGTTATTGATTTGGTACAAAACTAGGCATAATTTATGTTGCATTTCTTTGTTTTTAGTTAGTTTCGCCCATTTGCTGATATTTCACAGCCTCTACCAGCTCATCTTATCTCCCTTCCACCATATTTCCCCCCATTTTTCTCTTGTGGTTCTCTATTTTTCTCTTTCAAGCGTCTCTCCTCTGCTCGCGGCCTCCCGCTGACAGACAGATTCTTGAATGGCTGATGGTCAGAATAAAGAGACACAGATGTGGACAATTATCTTCCCGCTCACTCATGTGCGCCGCACGCGTCTCTCACCCGGCTCTCCGCGGGTCTCCGAGGACAGGGGCTGCTGATGAAGCCGTGGGATCGGCCCCTGGAAATCATCACACCTGCGTGGAGGTAATAAGATGGCGGTTGCTGAGAGCCGGTTTGATTACCGAGCTCGGAGACGTGAAGTGTGATTGGCAGTGGAATGTAGACAGTGTGATTAGGGGGGACGGATCTTGGCTGTTATTTCTCATAGTGCAAAGGTGTCGAGCGTGGAGATGTTGCAAATATGTCGAAGCATCAGTTCTGGCTGAGTCAGTCGTTTATGACACAGCTTGGCGTGTGCCATCTGCATGCTTTAGTGACGACGAGTTTTGTTCAAAAATCGCCAAAAACAGATTGAACGACATCATCTTCACAGAATAAACCATTAATAGGGCGAATAAAGCACAAGCCACATTATATAGGCCTTATATATAGGATCAGTGTCACATGATCCTTCAGAAATCGTTCTAATATGTTGATTTGCTGCTCAACAAACATTTCTTCTTATTATCAATGTTGAAAACAGTCGCTGCTTAAAGGGTTAGTTCACCCAAAAATAGTTCACCCAGATTCATAACGCTCCGATGCTTCCTGAAGCATTGTTTTGAAATCGGCCATCACTAAATAAGTCGTTATTTTGTTTTTTTTTGGCGCACCAAAAATATTCTCGTCGCTTTATAATATTAATATTGAACCACTGTACGCACATGAACTGATTTAAATATGTTTTTAGTACCTTTATGGATCTTGACAGAGGAAGTGACATTACTCCCTATGAAGGCCTCACGGAGCCATCGGATTTGAACTAAAATATCTTAATTTGTGTTCCGAAGATTAATGAAGGTCTTACGGGTGTGGAACGGCATGAGGGTGAGTAATAAATGACAGAATTTTCATTTTTGGGTGACTAACCCTTTAATATTTTTGTGGAAGATACACTAGGCTACCATTCAAAAGTGTGGGGTAAGTAAGATTTTAAAGAAGAAAAGAGAAATTAAAGGGTTAGTTTACCCATAAATTATTAATTCTGTCATTAATTACACCCGTAAGAACTTCGTTCGTCTTCAGAACACAAATTAAGATATTTTTGATGAAATCTCAGTGAGGCCTCCATTGACAGCAAGATAATGAACACTTTCAATGCCCAGAAAGCTACTAAAGACGTATTTAAAACAGCTCATGTGACTACAGTGGTTCAACCTTAATGTTACGAAGCGATGAGAATACGTTTTGTGCGCCAAAAAAACAAAAACAATAACGACTTTATTCAACAGTTTCTTGCAATGGGCGATTTTAAAACACTGCTTCATGAAGCTTTGAAGCTTTACGAGTCTTTGTTTTGAATCAGTGGTTCGGAGCGTGAATCAAACTACCAAACTCACACGATTTCAGTATCAAGTTTCGTTACGTCATAAGTGCTTTGAAACGTTTCGAAATTTCAGTGGTTCACCATTGGGGGGCAATGATCTCTGTGAACTTGAAACAATCTGACACCCGTCTCCACGGTGACACTTATTGGTCACTTGCACGTGTTGATCTGAAATAACAATTCAGACAAGCATTGACGAATTATAATGTAGCTACATGTTGTTTGTGCCAAACAAGGAATTGTGTGGGCTGTGGGGGAGTGGATAGTGTTCTCGACTGGGTTCGAATCCTGGTCAGAACAGTGTTTTGCTATAAAAACTCATGCAAATAAACACCTTTTACAAACCCATTGCAAATGTTTTATTGAAAGTAAAAGCTAAAAATCATATAATAAGATTGAATATTAAGTGTATGTATAAAATATCTTCTTTTATCAATTTCCATGGATGGCTCAGCTAAACAGGCCAATAAGAGACCAGTGCATTCACATTTTTGCTTTTGTTATTTTTATCCTCTTATACTTTTATATCCGTGCAAGATAATGAAACCATCCGCGATCGATTAACTAGTCGTTTCATACCTGCTCGTTATGTGTGCGTCAGAACTGTTTACTCCCACTAACATTCAAACGGGCGCTGCATTTTGCAAAGTCACAAGGGGGCGCTGTTGCGAGTTCTACAAGCTCACGCAACAGCGCTTCAGTCTGCTTCAAAGTGATTCTCAATCAATGAAAAGCGCAGATTTATGCCAAGCGATTGCTAATGAACTCAAGTTGATGAATTATTACAATGTCTACTTTATGGCCTTTATATAAAATGTTTTAGACGATTGTAAGAATCTGAAGGATCAGCCTGCAATAGTACAGACATTTCAAAATAAGAGTCCCGGTGTATTTCGGGCTTGTTTATAATTAAAAGTCACAAGCTAAGTTTTTTCTTTTTCTTTTGGGCATTATTGGTATTTTGGTTACACAATAAATTGTATTTAATAGTAAATTATTGTAGTCTCCCCCACAGGAAGAAAACACTAAGAACATTATTTAACACATATTATTCATTTTATAAATTTTACTAGTGTCCCATTCACTGAGAGAGACACTATATGACAGCAAGGAGAACATAGGAAAATGTGAACCATTTAAATGCTGTAATTTTGCATAATTTACAATGCATAATAATGCATAATATTAGTATGTAATTAAATGTAATATGTTATGTAATTAAAATTAATTTCAATAAATAAAAATACTGTTAAAAATCACACATTATTTGTTTGTCACATGTAGTAGACCATTTTTGTGACGTGGGTAATGGGAGGATTTTTTGCCCGGCTACCACCGCAAGTATATTTCAAACCTGTGGGAAGCACTGAGAGACTATTAACTTCTATTATTATTTTTATTATTATTTATAGGCCTAATAATGTCTAATTACAAATGTATAAAACTGATCAGGTAAAACCTATTGACTTGATCTCACAGAGATCGCCCCCTCAGTGGTGAACCATTGAAATTTCGAAACGTTTTGTAACACTTATGAGTTATGACCTCATTTACTGAAATCATGTGACTTCGTAAAGCTTTGAAGCTTCATGAAGCAGTGTTTTGAAATCGCCCATCACTAGATATTGTTGAATAAAGACATTATTTTGTTTTTTTGGCGCACAAAAAATTTCTTGTCGCTTCATAACATTAAGGTTGAACCACTGTAGTCATGAACTGTTTTAAATATATCTTTAGTAGCTTTCTGGGCATCTGAAAGTGTTAGTTGTCTTGCTGGCAATGCAGGCCTCACTAAGCCATAGGATTTTATCAAAAATATCTTAGTTTGTGTTCTAAAGATGAACGAAGGTCTTATGGGTGTAGAACGACATGAGGGTGAGTAATTAATGACTGAATTTTCATTTTTGAGTGAACCCTTTAATACTTTTATTCATCAAGGATGCATTTAATTGTTCAAAAGTGACAGTAAAGACATTTATAATGTTACAGAATTTTTCAATTTCAAACAAACATTGTTCTTTTAAACTTTCTATTCAAATGATCCTGACAAAAATGTTAAGCAACTGTTTTTAACATTGATAATAGTTTAGTTTGTCTTACCTCTTGGCAAATTCTTCTTGCTTGTTTTAAACATAAACATCATTACTGTTGTTAGATTTATGCAGAGGCTTTTGTAATCTTTTACATCATCCTCAAACTGCCTGGCATAAGTACAGACTTTAATACAGCACTTAAGACAAACAGTGAACGCTTTTGTTGACATCATTTGGCCGTGCTCTCTTTCCCAAATATTCTTTCAGCAATGGCTCTGTTTTCAATAACAGCATCATTTCATCATAAATTTTAAGACACTCCTTTTAAACGCTTAAATATCATCCACTTAAAAGTAGTTTTAAGGGCCAAACTCACTCAAACAAAGGCCTTTAATTATTTAGCTGAGACATAAATTTTATTACGCCTCAAGAAAAAGTTACACATGAAATAAGGTCACGCAAACCAATTTGTTTTAAAAGTTTCATATATACGTGGCTTCCCCATGACTTTAAATCTCAATATGTTACTAACAATAGAGTGGCGATGATGCAAATGAACCAAACTTAATGAGAGCAATGAAGAGGGTGCGAGCGTTTTGCAATCTTTCAATTTATCAACGGGGGATTTACATGGTGGTTCTTTATGGTTCGCAGAGATAAGGGAAGCATTGCATTTTGGGATGTGAGTACGCCAAACCGGATCTTTGAAGCAACAGAGAACCTTTCTGTGGATCCAGAGATAGTATGCTGGCGTGTGTGTGTGTCCGTGTTTGCGGGGAGGGGGTCTCGGTGCACTCTAAACCCTTCAAAGGCTTGATAAAGCAGAATGATTTAACAGCAGCAACAGCGGCCCCTGCGACCACCGGCGTGTCAACATTGATTGCAGTTATGGTGATTTGATGTGTGGAATTCAAATGCATGTCCTCTCAGCAGTCTGTCCACACAAAGTTAGAGTCAAAGCGATGAAGGCCACTGTTTAGAGGTTATTTCTGCACTACGACCACCTGCTGACAAATACAAGCATGACATTTAAAACAAAAGTCGCATGTCATGTGAGCGACCGCATTCATTTCTTGTGGGGAACGCTTTGTATCTTTTATATCAAAGCACAAGTATAGAAACCCGTTTGTACCTCAGAGCAAAAAAAAAAATTTAATAAAACAAATACAATAAGTAAATAAATAAACTGATAAAATAAAGTGTAAAATAAGAAATTAATCAGGTCTGAAATGTAAAGTTGCAATTATAAAAAAAAGTGACTTAAAGTCGCAATTATGAAAATACAGTCAATTGTGAGATATAAACGTGCAGTTGTGAGAAATAGTTGCAATTGGGAGATATAAAGTCACAATTATAAAACACTATTATGAAAAATAAAGTCGCAATTATAAAAATATAAAGTCAGTTGTGAGATAAAAATTCACAATTACAAGAAGTAATCACAATTGTGAGATATAAAGACACAATTATAAAGCATACTGTTATGAGAAATAAAGTTAGTTGTGAGCTATAGTCACAATTATTAAACATTATTATGAGAAATAAAGTCACAATTATGAAAATATAAAGTCAGCTGTTGTGATTTTCACAATTACAAGAAATAAAGTCACAATTGTGCGATATAAAGTCACAATTATAAAACATACTATTATGAGCAAGAGTCACAATTATGAAAATATAAAGTCACAATTGTGAGATATAAAGTCACAATTATAAAACATACTATTATGAGCAAGAGTCACAATTATGAAAATATAAAGTCACAATTGTGAGATATAAAGTCACAATTATAAAACATACTATTATGAGCAATAGAGTCACAATTATGAAAATATAGTCACAATTGTGAGATATAAATTCACAATTATAAAACATACTATTATGAGCAGTAGTCACAATTATGAAAATATAGTCACAATTGTAAGATATAAAGCCACAATTATAAAACATACTATTATGAGCAATAGAGTCACAATTATGAAAATATAGTCACAATTGTGAGATATAAATTCACAATTATAAAACATACTATTATGAGCAATAGTCACAATTGAGAATATATTAAATCACAATTGTAAGATATAAAGCCACAATTATAAAACATACTATTATGAAAAATAATGTCACAACTACGAAAATATAGTCACAATTGTGAGATATAAAGTCACAATTATAAAACATACTGTTATGAGAAATAAAGTTAGTTGTGAGCTATAAAGTCACAATTATTAAACATTATTATGAGAAATAGTCACAATTATGAAAATTTAAAGTCAGTTGTTGTGATATTCACAATTACAAGAAATAGTCACAATTGTGAGATATAAAGCAATAGAGTCACAATTATGAAAATATAAAGTCACAATTGTGAGATATAAAGTCACAATTATAAAACATTATAATGAGCAATAAAGTCACAATTATGAAAATATAAAGTCAGTTGTGAGATATAAAGTCACAATTATAAAACATTATAATGAGCAATAAAGTCGCAATTATGAAAATATAAAGTCAGTTGTGAGATATAAAGTCACAATTATAAAACATACTATTATGAAAAATAAAGTCACAATTATGAAAATATAAAGTCAGTTGTGAGATAAAAATTCACAATTACAAGAAATAAAATCACAATTGTGACATATAAAGACACAATTATGGAAAAATTAAGTTATGAGAAATAAAAATCGCAACTGTGAAGTATAAATCAATTGTGAGAAATTAAGTCACATTTAAAAAGAAACAGAGTTGCATTTGTGAGATATAAAATCACATAGGGTACAAAATCCCAACTGAAATATATAATGTTGCAATTAAAATAAAAAAAATGAAGTTGCAATTATATCGCTGAAGTTTTGAGAAAGGCACAAATGAAGTTGTGAAATATTGGGAAAAATTAAGTTAAATTTGTTTTATTTTTATTTTTACACAGAGAAAATGGAACATTTTTTATGCAACACATTATTAGCTGTTTTATAACATAGTGAAGCCAAAGGCTAATCATATCAATTAGCGTTATGTGTCCGACACTGTAGAGAGCGATACATAAAACGTATTACAATTCTGATACACTGAATTGTAGACGAGCCTGTATAATTCACTCTTCCACTTCTTCTTCTGAATCAGTTTCTGGTTGAAATATATGGCTGAATTAAATCGTCATTTCCACTTGTCATTGTGCAGCGTTTACTACTACAGTAAAGCTGACCGAGTGGATCAGATAGTCTGAGGTGGTTATGATCAAGAGGCGGGGACTAATTTGCATATTCATGTATCTGCGTATACTAAATGAAGCAAGTCTGTAGAGTTACATTCAAGCTCTTTTAAGGCATGGAGAAATTATTTTCACAGGAAAAAACGTTTAAATATGTAATTTTGATGATCAAAGATGAGTTTTAAGGGATAAAATGATTGACTACAGGGGGACTGTAAGAGTTCAGATGTTGCAATGAAGTTGCATGTCAGGTGGCGCAGTTGGGTGTGAGGTTTGCTAATGAAGTCTAACAGGGTGAGGAGAGCCTCCCCAGTGCCAAACACAGTTCACGAGTGAGAACTTCAGTGCAGAATATGAGCATTCACTGCAGAGCGTGCTGTAGTAAACTGACATCGCAGCTTTCTATGCATTTTACATGAGGGTTGTTGCCTGTCGAGGCCTTTCTCTCTCGCTCGCTCTCTTTCCTAAGCTGTTCCATGGCTACACTTCTCAGACAACAAAATTGAAAGAGGAAAGAAATGAAAGAACTGCGTCATTGTCTGATCAAATCAGCCTTGCATCATGTACCATTCAGACAGTACCCAGAATTCATCATGATCTCAGAAAAAAGATGTGGCATATGCTGTGGAGTGCCTTTTCTGGTTATGCTGTTTTTGTTTTTCACAAGCAGTAAACATATTTACGCTTTAATAATACAAGCCGCATTAAAAATGAAAACTCATAATTAGCTGCGGACGTTCAAGAAATCATTTTCCGCACTATTAGCACATTTATCCATGCTAGAGCTAATGATAAGCAAATAACCGAAGAGAGCGCTGTGAAGAGCGGACCGTTTGTGCGTTGCCCACCTCCAGCGGTCATCATTATGGTCACGTCTTCTTTCTTTCAGCATCTGATCTCAGGTCAGCTCCTGACAGTGGCATTACTCACATCTCATTTCCTCAGCATCTGCGATCACCTGCTCCTGGGTCAGCAGATCCTGCTGGTGTTAGTAACGTTCCATTTACTCCATGTGGCCTGACCTGATCTGGGGTCATCCACAGGTGCTGTTGCTCACATCTTGTTTTCCTTTGGCTCTGATCTCTGGTCAGTGAGTCTGCAGGATTGATTGCGTATCTGTGATGAATTTGTGGTGCAGTGAGGCAGAGCTGCACATTTGTTTCCACTGCAGCTGCTCTCAGCTACACAAACTAGAAATATCTATTAGTGGTAGTATATTGTGGTAGTATAGTGTGGAAGCTTGTGTCTGCCAAAAAAGATATAATTGCGACTTTTTATCTCGCAATTCTGACTTTTTGTCTCGGAATTGTGTTATAAAGTCAGAATTGCATGATATAAAGTTGCAAATGTGAGTTAAGTCAAAATTGCAAGATATAAAGTTGCAATTGTGAGTTATAAAGTCAGAATTGTGAGATATAAATTTGCAACTGTGAGTTATAAAGTCAGAATTGCGAGATGTAAAGCCGCAATTGCGAGTTACAAATTCAGAATTGCGTTATTGAGAAATATAGTCACAATTGCATGTTATAAAGTCAGAATTGCGAGATATAAATTCACAATTGTGAGTTATAAAGTCAGAATTGCGAGATATAAATTTGCAACTGTGTTATAAAGTCAGAATTGCAAGATGTAAAGCCGCAATTGCGAGTTACAAAGTCAGAATTGCGTTATTGAGAAATATAAAGTCACAATTGCATGTTATAAAGTCAGAATTGTGAGATATAAATTCACAATTGCGAGTTATAAAGTCAGAATTGCAAGATGTAAAGTCGCAATTGTGTTATAAAGTAAGAATTGTGTTATGAAGTCAGAATTGTGTGATATAAACTCGCAACTATGAGTTATAAAGTCAGAATCGCAAGATATAAACTCATTTTTCCTCAGAATTGGACTTTATAACTTGCCATTGTGAGTTTATATCTCACAAATCTGAGAAAAGTAGTCTGAATTGCACGTTTAAATCTTACAGTTGCAAGAAAAAAAGTCAGAATTGAGAGCTATAAATTTGCAGTTGTGAGTTATAAAGTCAGAATTGCGTTATTGTGAAAAGTAGTCGCAATTGCGTGTTGTAAAGTCAGAATTGCATGATATAAAGTCACATCTGTGAGTTATAAAGTCAGAATTGTGAGATATAAAGTTGCAATTGTGTGTTATAAAGCCAGAATTGTTATAAAGTCAGAATTGCTAGATATAAATTTGCAACTGCGAGTTATAAAGTCAGAATTGCAAGATAGAAAGTTGGAATTGCGAGTTATAAAGTCAGAATTGCTAGATATAAATTTGCAACTGCGAGTTATGAAGTCAGAATTGCGAGATATAAAGTTGCAATTGCGAGTTATAAAGTCAGAATTGTGTGATATAAACTCGTAACTACGAGTTATAAAGTCTTTTTTCCTCAGAATTGGACTTTATAACTTGCCATTGTGAGTTTAAATCTCACAAATCTGAGAAAAGTAGTCTGAATTGCACGTTTAAATCTTACAGTTGCGAGAAAAAAAGTCAGAATTGAGAGATATAAATTTGAAGTTGTGAGTTATAAAGTCAGAATTGCGTTATTGTGAAAAGTAGTCGCAATTGCGTGCTGTAAAGTCAGAATTGCATGATATAAAGTCACATATGTGAGTTATAAAGTCAGAATTGTGAGATATAAAGTTGCAATTGTGTGTTATAAAGCCAGAATTGTTATAAAGTCAGAATTGCTAGATATAAATTTGCAACTGCGAGTTATAAAGTCAGAATTGCAAGATAGAAAGTTGCAATTGCGAGTTATAAAGTCAGAATTGCTAGATATAAATTTGCAACTGCGAGTTATGAAGTCAGAATTGCGAGATATAAAGTTGCAATTGCGAGTTATAAAGTCAGAATTGTGTGATATAAACTCGTAACTACGAGTTATAAAGTCTTTTTTCCTCAGAATTGGACTTTATAACTTGCCATTGTGAGTTTATATCTCACAAATCTGAGAAAAGTAGTCTGAATTGCACGTTTAAATATTACAGTTGCAAGAAAAAAAGTCAGAATTGAGAGATATAAATTTGCAGTTGTGAGTTATAAAGTCAGAATTGCGTTATTGTGAAAAGTAGTCGCAATTGCGTGTTGTAAAGTCAGAATTGCATGATATAAAGTCACATCTGTGAGTTATAAAGTCAGAATTGTGAGATATAAAGTTGCAATTGTGTGTTATAAAGCCAGAATTGTTATAAAGTCAGAATTGCTAGATATAAATTTGCAACTGCGAGTTATAAAGTCAGAATTGCAAGATAGAAAGTTGGAATTGCGAGTTATAAAGTCAGAATTGCTAGATATAAATTTGCAACTGCGAGTTATGAAGTCAGAATTGCGAGATATAAAGTTGCAATTGCGAGTTATAAAGTCAGAATTGTGTGATATAAACTCGTAACTACGAGTTATAAAGTCTTTTTTCCTCAGAATTGGACTTTATAACTTGCCATTGTGAGTTTAAATCTCACAAATCTGAGAAAAGTAGTCTGAATTGCACGTTTAAATCTTACAGTTGCGAGAAAAAAAGTCAGAATTGAGAGATATAAATTTGAAGTTGTGAGTTATAAAGTCAGAATTGCGTTATTGTGAAAAGTAGTCGCAATTGCGTGCTGTAAAGTCAGAATTGCATGATATAAAGTCACATATGTGAGTTATAAAGTCAGAATTGTGAGATATAAAGTTGCAATTGTGTGTTATAAAGCCAGAATTGTTATAAAGTCAGAATTGCTAGATATAAATTTGCAACTGCGAGTTATAAAGTCAGAATTGCAAGATAGAAAGTTGCAATTGCGAGTTATAAAGTCAGAATTGCTAGATATAAATTTGCAACTGCGAGTTATGAAGTCAGAATTGCGAGATATAAAGTTGCAATTGCGAGTTATAAAGTCAGAATTGTGTGATATAAACTCGTAACTACGAGTTATAAAGTCTTTTTTCCTCAGAATTGGACTTTATAACTTGCCATTGTGAGTTTATATCTCACAAATCTGAGAAAAGTAGTCTGAATTGCACGTTTAAATATTACAGTTGCAAGAAAAAAAGTCAGAATTGAGAGATATAAATTTGCAGTTGTGAGTTATAAAGTCAGAATTGTGTTATTGTGAAAAGTAGTTGCAATTGCGTGTTGTAAAGTCAGAATTGCATGATATAAAGTCACATCTGTGAGTTATAAAGTCAGAATTGTGAGATATAAAGTTGCAATTGTGTGTTATAAAGCCAGAATTGTTATAAAGTCAGAATTGCTAGATATAAATTTGCAACTGCGAGTTATAAAGTCAGAATTGCATGATAGAAAGTTGCAATTGCGAGTTATAAAGTCAGAATTGCTAGATATAAATTTGCAACTGCGAGTTATGAAGTCAGAATTGCGAGATATAAAGTTGCAATTGCGAGTTATAAAGTCAGAATTGTGTGATATAAACTCGTAACTACGAGTTATAAAGTCTTTTTTCCTCAGAATTGGACTTTATAACTTGCCATTGTGAGTTTATATCTCACAAATCTGAGAAAAGTAGTCTGAATTGCACGTTTAAATATTACAGTTGCAAGAAAAAAAGTCAGAATTGAGAGATATAAATTTGCAGTTGTGAGTTATAAAGTCAGAATTGTGTTATTGTGAAAAGTAGTTGCAATTGCGTGTTGTAAAGTCAGAATTGCATGATATAAAGTCACATCTGTGAGTTATAAAGTCAGAATTGTAAGATATAAAGTTGCAATTGTGTGTTATAAAGCCAGAATTGTTATAAAGTCAGAATTGCTAGATATAAATTTGCAACTGCGAGTTATAAAGTCAGAATTGCATGATAGAAAGTTGCAATTGCGAGTTATAAAGTCAGAATTGCTAGATATAAATTTGCAACTGCGAGTTATGAAGTCAGAATTGCGAGATATAAAGTTGCAATTGCGAGTTATAAAGTCAGAATTGTGTGATATAAACTCGTAACTACGAGTTATAAAGTCTTTTTTCCTCAGAATTGGACTTTATAACTTGCCATTGTGAGTTTATATCTCACAAATCTGAGAAAAGTAGTCTGAATTGCACGTTTAAATATTACAGTTGCAAGAAAAAAAGTCAGAATTGAGAGATATAAATTTGCACTGTAAAAAATTACCGTGATTTTAACAGTAAAAGACTGTAAAAATGCTGCGGTGAAAAACTGTTAATTGGTTTACAGAAAGTTTCCGTACTATATACGGTGAATAACTGTAATAGATCTAACGGTACATTTAATGTAATTTTACGGTAAAATACCGTTAAATTCACAGTTTTTGAAAGTGAAAAATAACAATTCATTGTAAAATTTACAGTGAAAAACCGTAAATTGACATTCCCACAATTCCCTGCGTGACACTTCACATTTGATATATTTTTGTTGAAATAACTCTGTTTCTTCTTAGTTTTTCTCATTTTTTTCTAATCAGTTATATACATTAGGGTTTTATGTTACATCTAATGTTGTTAAATTAATGTTTATTGCATTTTTAAAATTTCATGCATGTTACCATGATGGTGTTTAGTGTGTGTGTGAATGACACTGTGTGCTCCTTCTATATATTAGTATTGTCCTCCTCAGCTTGTGGAAAATCTGCTTGTGATGAACTTTGATTCATCATGTGACTCTTATCACCACTGTGTTTGGTGACTGTCAGTGTATTATAAAGATACAAAACAGATATTAGTACTTCATTAGGTTGGTAAATTAACATTATATCAGTTAATGAAATATGTTATTTTACCGTAAATTTTACTGGGATTTTTTTTACAGTGTACTGAAATCCAATGTTAAATATACATATTTAAAATGTAAAATTCACATGTAACTCCGTAAGTATGTTTACGGTTTGATGTCATTTTTACAGTATTGTTCTGGTAACCACAGCTGCCGGTATTTTTCCGTAGAAACAACGGGATTTTTTTTACAGTGTGCAGTTGTGAGTTATAAAGTCAGAATTGTAAGATATAAAGTTGCAATTGTGTGTTATAAAGCCAGAATTGTTATAAAGTCAGAATTGCTAGATATAAATTTGCAACTGCGAGTTATAAAGTCAGAATTGCATGATAGAAAGTTGCAATTGCGAGTTATAAAGTCAGAATTGCTAGATATAAATTTGCAACTGCGAGTTATGAAGTCAGAATTGCGAGATATAAAGTTGCAATTGCGAGTTATAAAGTCAGAATTGTGTGATATAAACTCGTAACTACGAGTTATAAAGTCTTTTTTCCTCAGAATTGGACTTTGTAACTTGCCATTGTGAGTTTATATCTCACAATTCTGAGAAAAGTAGTCAGAATTGCAGGTTTTTATCTTGCAGTTGTAAGAAAAAAAGTCAGAATTACGACAGAATTACGAGAAATTCTCGCAATTGTATTTATAACTCGCAATTCTGACTTTATCTCTCACAATTATGAGTTTATATCTTTCAATTCTGAGAAAAATCAATTACCTTTTTTATTTTTTATTTAGCGGCGGAAACTAACTTCCATTGTATAGTGAAGGTCTAGAAAGTACAGAAAGGGTCTGGTTTAAGCAGACGCCTAAAATCTGATTGGTTGATATGAATGTTGTTCTAGGACCCAGGAATAACGTCCTACTTGGGTAAGTCAAGTTACGCAAATAACTCAGCCATAAAGCATTTCACAGTTATGCACATCTTGTCAATAGTTACACCATGTCCATCCTTTGTCCTCCAGCTAGATCAGACAGCTCCTGTAATCCAGTGTTTATGCATTAGTGCTGGTAACAGTCGGGTTAGCTGTGCAGATAGGCTGTGTGTGGTATCGACCGGCCCGGTCCACCGGCCCTCTCTCCTCAAAGAACAGAACATCTCGCTGCACAAAACAAGAAAATGTCTGTGCTGTCTGCCACTGACGCAGCTCAGCGCTCTGGATCAATAACACCCCGTACCACTGTAATCCTGGCCTCTGAATTATACTAATCTCAGGCTAAATAATCTATATACAGCATCAGGAGGCTTGTAAAATGATGTGGTTATTGGTGCTTAACCAAAGCCTTATTAGAAAGATTAATTAGATGATAATTGACACTGTATTTGTTGGCCAGTATAAAAATGCAATACAATTTTGTTACAACAAAGGCACCGCAGGGATGTGGGTTTAGTTGATGTGATAAATGATACATGCATGACGTGCGTTGCGGATTTCACAGAGCTGCATACAATCAATTACATTGATTTGCTCACAGACTGCCATATTACCCTTTGTTTAAAGTATCATGACTCACAATAGACTATTGCACTCTGGATTCTTCCTGCGCAGTGCAGCCCTTCAAATTCACGCTGACAGTTCATGTATTATATTACAACATGTCAGGATGCAAGTCTCATCTAAACAGTAATGCAAAACCGTGCTGGGGAGTAACAAACTAAAAGTAACTTAACTACCTTAATTAACATTTAAATGAGTCAGTCCAATGTGACTCATTTCAATTGCTTCACAAAATGATATACTGATTTATTTTTCTGAAGAGGCACAATCACTTTATATGATGAACAGATTGAATTTAGGCTTTTATTCACATATAAACATTCATTAACTCACACATCAGTTGTGGTAAACGGAAGCTCAAGCATGATTTTTTGACGTGCGAGAACCAATGAGGTTTGTTCTCGTGTCACATAGCATGTTTGAGTTTCCGCTAGAGGTTTGTTCTCGCAAGTCAAGCAGGTTTGATTGAGCTTCTAATTTTGTTCTCTGATCAATGTTTATATGTGAATAAAAATTCAATCTGTTCATCATGAAAAGCGATCAAGTCTCTTCAGAAAATTTGGACTAAACCGCTCAATTCATGGATTATTTTTATGATCTCTTTATGAACTTTTTGAAGCGTCAAAGTGTCAGTTGCGTAGCTGTCAATGGAGGGACAGAAATCACTCAGATTTCATCAAAAAGATCTTCATTTGTGTTCCGAAAATGAACGAAAGTCTTACTGGTGTGGAACGACATTTTTAATGACAAAAATTTCATTTTTGGTTAAACTAACCCTTTAACTAGTTTGAAATGGTAACTTTCCATGCAGAAGCTACTCATATTTTAAAGTAGCTGCAAATCCCTGCACTGATACTTAATGTTTGCAGCACAGAATAAGTAAGGAAGACAGTATGATGGAGAGGAACAGTTAGATAAATAATAAAACAAAGATCCTGCTGTTTTGTCTGAGAGCAGAGCAGTTCGCTTTAATGCACACATGTGCACACACAAACGTGCACACCGACACAAATGCACACTTACTTCCCAATGTCAGCAGAGCTGCGCTCGGAGCTGCAACTTCTCTCTAATTAGTCCCAGGGCAAGCGCTCGGAGCACTGAAAGAGATGGAAAGGTGAGAGAGGGGTGAGGGGGAGAAGAAGAGGGACTGCGCTGAGCTGAGCCTGGCCGAGGAAGGGGAAAGCAGAGGAAGTCAGAAGAGTATCAAATAGTGTGAAAGAGACTGAAACATTTTATTACATTGAGGTAGCACTGCGGCTCCGTGCAGAACTTTTAGGCCACATCCCCGTCAGTTTATATAAAAAATATGTACGGTAGCACACTGCTGGCTCACATTACAAGCACATTTCTGTCTTCACTTAAGCTTCAGTCTGCTCCTCACAGAAAGCTATAAACTATTTCTTTAAGTAGATAGGGAAATCAGAAAACGTGCACACAAAAATGAAAATTCTGTCATTAATTACTCACCCTCATGTCGTTCTACACCCGTAAGACCTTCGTTCATCTTCGGAACACAAATTAAGATATTTTAGATCAAATCCGATGGTTCAGTGAGGCCTCCATTGCCAACAAGATAATTAACACTTTCAATGCCCAGAAAGCTACTAAAGACATATTTAAATCAGTTCATGTGACTACAGAAGTTCAACCTTAATGTTATGAAGCGACGAGAAAACTTTTTGTGCCAAAAAAACTAAATAACGACTTTATTCAACAATATCTAGTGATGGGCGATTTCAAAACACTGCTTCATGAAGCTTTGAAGCTTTACAAATCTTTTGTTTCAAATCAGTGGTTCGGCGCATCTATCAAACTGCCAAAGTCACGCCCCCCAGTGGTGACTTTGATTCATAAAGCTTTGAAGCTTCATGAAGCGGTGTTTTGAAATCGCCCATAACTAGATATTGTTGAATAAAGTCGTTATTTTGTTTTTTTGGCACAAACAAACTTTTACACAAACAGTTCCAAATGAAACCACAGCTGAAGTGTCTCCAAGCAACACAGTAGGTGGTTTCAATCCTGAATCAATCAGCATTTGTAAACTAATCAGCTGTATGAATGATTCAATGACTCACTCATAAAGAAAGTCACTTGTTTCATTCCTGAATTTTTGAACTAATCAGTTGAATAAATGATTCAAATGACTCACCCAGTAAGACAGTTGTTTGTCGCCACCTACTGGCGTAATGTTGTAACTTGCAGAAAGAGCCTGTCTGGAATGTGCAAACACAAGAACAAGCAGAGTAATACAAACAGTGAAAAGTCCCAGCTCTGTTCGACTATATCAGCACTCTTAGAGCACTGTTTGGCCAATCAGATTTAAGGTCTGGGAACTAACTGCACAGAAAAAAAATTGGTGTCGAATTTACTTTGAAACAGATTTTCACTCAGAAATTGCTAGTAAATTTCACAAATATTTACAAGAAATAACGAAATTAATGTTAAATTTTGAAGTAGAAAGACTGAAATAGTATTTTCTTGTAAAACATACTCCAATTTTATAACTTAAAAAAAAAAGTGTATACTGTGATATTAAAAAGGTCTTGATCATGCCGCCCACACAAATATGCACTGTACATATTTCTTGTCTTGTTCTGTAGTATCTTAAAATATGCCTATATTTTTTCTGTCTCAGCAGCTGAATCAGTATATGGTGTTCCTCAGGGGTCGCTCATGTGTCCGTTAATATTCGTGTCACAGGGAAGAATTTACTCCCTGCACTGTCTACGTGGAGTGAACCACCACATCATTAGAAGAGTTTTACTGAGAATAAGTTGAAAAGAGAGAATTTAGAATCAAACAAAGCCTTTCATGAATGAAATATGTTCCCTCTACACTGTCCATAGTCTGAAATACTTTTCAAATGGGGTAGTGGCATCATCTTTCTCCATACAGAGAATCAAGACTTAGGTGGAAACTTTTACAACATCAGAGGCATCCTCCCCCTCAAATTTAGTCTGGTTAATTTATAAGACCTTTTTTTTTTTTTTCAAACCCAGAGAGACAGTCATACAAAATTCCACATTGCTGTCAAATAACTTTTTGTGGATTTCAATTTCACAGCACTTTCTTATACTAAAGTTTCAGTATCTAAAAACCCTGCTGAGAAGACCAGTCAGCCCCCTTGTAGGCAAGTCAGGTCACTCGGCAGCCATTTTGTCAAAGATATCCATGCATTTTGTATAACATGGCAAATATAATTTTTACATTTTGTATAACAGGGCAAAAAAAACAAAAACAAACAATAGTGTCATAAATTTTGCTTCTGTTGCTCAAATCATGGTAAAAACTGTATTTTTCTGTTTTACATTTATTTATTTTTTTGGATAATGCATACATGCGACAATGAAATGAAAAAATAAATGTTTTGTAGTTAATGGTAGAGTAGTTATGGCATCTACTAGCAGAGGTCTGCTGCTAGTGACTAATTATGCTGGTCTTTTCAACAGGGAACTGATTCATGAAGCTCATCAGCATAAAGGTGATGGGAATTTTAAGTAGGTTGTGGATTACAGTAGTGATAGGACTTTGAATAGATTGAATCAAGTGCTTTGCAAAATGATTCACTGTTTTAAAAAAACACAAAAAAAACTGTATGCTAGTTTCGTAACTCTGTATGCTAAGGACCTCTGCTCATTAAACCTGTGTAAATGCAATGAGACCAATGCAAAAATATATAAAATTACAAGTTTTTTAAAAAAGGAAATTGTTTTAATTAAAATATAATCTTCATAGTGTAATTTATGTGAATAAAAAACAATTACAAATAAAGTCTTTATAATACATAGTTTTTAAATTAATTTGTGATGCTTATTTTATGTTCCAACATGACTTTTAAATAACTTTTTCAATGATAAAACTGACTCGGTCAATTACAACCATTTGGTTCCATGCACACTAATTTGAAACAAAAGATTTGTAAAAGTTTTGAAGCTTCTCAAAGTAGTGTTTCAAACACAACAATCATTCAAGTGACTGTGTTGCCATTTAAATTTAAATCTGACAAAGGTATTTCAAAGTTTCTAAAGCTGGATGCACACTGTATGATTTATAATAGTCCTTTACAATTGTTGCTTGTCAAACTGCACGAACATGATCTCTGCTGTAAGCAATGTCACTATAAAATCTCAGTTATCTTAAATGTCAGACTGTATGGTAGTCAAGAAGCGTTAAAAACGGATGCACACAAGAAGACTCGTCCGGACAGAGTTTTACATCATCAATCCCTGACACGTTCAGTGACTGTGAGAAGCATTTACATGTGGGATAAAAATGGTGGCTAGCAAAGAAAAACAACCTCTAGCATTAAAGGTGCCATAAAACATCTTTTTAAAAGATGTTATATAAGTCTAAGGTGTCCCCTGAATGTGTCTGTGAAGTTTCAGCTCAAAATACCCCATAGATTTTTTTTTTATAATTTTTTTTTAACTGCCTATTTTAAGGCATCATTAAATATGAGCCGATTTAGGCTGCGGCCCCTTTAAATGCTCACGCTCCCCGCCCACGGAGCTTGCGCTTGCCTTTAACAGCATGAACAAAGTTCACACAGCTAATATAACCCTCAAAATGGATCTTTACAAAGTGTTCGTCATGCATGCTACATGCATACATATTATGTGAGTATTGTATTTATTTGGATGTTTACATTTGATTCTGAATGAGTTTGAGGCTGTGCTCCGTGGCTAATGGCTAATGCTACACTTTTGGAGAGATTTATAAAGAATGAAGTTGTGTTTATGAATTATACAGACTGCAAGTGTTTAAAAATGAAAATAAGGACAGTCTTGTCTCCGTGAATACAGTAAGAAACGATGGTAACTTTAACCACATTTAACAGTACATTAGCAACATGCTAACAAAACATTTAGAAAGACAATTTACAAATATCACTAAAAATATCATGTTATCATGGATCATGTCAGTTATTATTGCTCCATCTGCCATATTCGCTATTGTCCTTGCTTGCTTACCTAGTCTGATGATTCAGCTGTGCACAGATCCAGACGTTAATACTGGCTGCCCTTGTGTAATGCCTTGAACATGGGCTGGCATGTGCAAATATTGGGGTCATACATATTAATGATCCTGACTGTTATGTAACAGTCGGTGTTATGTTGAGATTCGCCTGTTCGTCGGAGGTCTTTTAAACAAATGAGATTTATATAAGAAGCAGGAAACAATGGAGTTTGAGACTCACTGTATGTCATTTCCATGTACTGAACTCTTCTTATTTAACTATGCCAAGATAAATTCAATTTTTAATTCTAGGGCACCTTTAATTTTGGTCATGGCTTTTCTTGAAAAGAAAACGGGGAAAAAACGAAGACTGTCTCAAAACTTCTGACACTACCAGAATTTCATCTGAGGTAAAATTTGATCACAATGGTCATTAATCGGCTGTCTATGAACATGTCAAACTAGCGATCAAAGACTACAGATTTTGGCCTAGGATCAGAGGAATCTTTTTGGATTTTTCTCAAATCGTGGCCAAAATTGTACAGTGTGCACCCGGCTTAACACGTTTTCCAGATTCCACAACAGTACAAAACAGCTATTGTTGTCTGTCTATCATTGGAAACAGTCTTCAGACCAAAATCATTTTGAGATCTCTTTCATGTGAGACTCAAAAGCAGTTTGTAATTTCCCAACATTGCTACTGGAGTGCATTATATTGATTCTGACATAACTGACATAATTTAGTGTGAAATGGCCTCAGCGATTGCATTGATTGATGATTTAGAGTATGCATCATCCTGGCTGCCATTTCTGTTTTTCAAACAGAATAACAAACATATAGGTATAACAAAACTGCGGCGCAAAGACTATTGCCAAAAATGCGCGAGAGGTTTTCGCCACTCCGAACATATGGCCGTTTTTAGCTCTGACCGCGGGTCGGTGAGAGGCCCTCATTACCAAAGACAGGTCATAATGGTCAAGTCAACGTCTCAGACCTCATTAGCACATTGCCAGATAGACTCAATTAAAAAATCTGGTGACTCCACAGCTCTGTGGCTGACAGCGAGTACGGCTTCCAACCATGACAACCATTAGACCGAATCTAAAACAAGAACCCTCAAAATCACGGCGAGCACCGACAGCAGTCACACTCTCAGGTCCGTTCATTGTTCAGATTTCACTCCATAATATGATCTCAGCACCTATTCTGACGGCTTCCACAGGTTCATGTATCATTTATGAAATGAGACCTGCAGAGAGAGAGGAAAGGAACACGTTGAGGTTTGAATGAACATGCGGCTTTTCTAGAAGCTTCTCTCACTTTGTCAGTGTCACTGCTGCCTGTCTTACACCTTATTCGCACCCTTATTCTCACCTTCGATTTGAAACACTTGCATAATGAGCATTCAAGTGCAGGCTGAGATCTTCAGACACGGTTTTGAATCCCTCTAGCTCTGTGTAAAACACGTCTACCATGTGCATTATTAGCCGTGTGCTCATGCTAGGTTTTATGGCCGGTCACCACAAGACTAGATGCTTGCTCGGTTATTTTTGGCATGCAGAGCCAACTTTTCGAATTCAATTTCTGTGGCTCCAGCCGTCAACTTTAAACAAACCAGGCTATGCGTATGTGTCCAGTGCCTTTTAACATAATAAGAATATGAACAAAGAAAACAATGGACATGATGGATGATGCAGCGAGGGTAATTATTTAAAACGCAGCAGCCCGACAGAGCAGCCAAAGTAAAGGGCTGCCAAACTGTGATAATTTTCATTCATCTGAAGCTAAATTTTATAATTGCGCTGGACAAAATATGTTGAGGGAAACATACAGAAGTTATTTCATACTGTAAATCACTGTAGCATTCATCTGTTTCTCTCTCGATTTTCTTTTCTCCCAAACAACAAATAACATACATGACAAAATATACTTTTGTATCTGACAGAATCTTATGATTATTTTATTGAATGCATGCTTTAAGTACTTTTGGTTTCCCAACAAAAACAAAATGTGGCAGAGTAGCTAATTAAACTTAGCAGAGCTAACTAACCCAACTACATCATCTATAGTAGTTCATAATGTAGTATCATCATCGTCAAAACAGAATAATTTGGGTATCTGACTCAGAGTATTTCATTTATTATGTCGGTGATGTTGAATAAAGCATTAAAAACTGTAGAACAGTATTTGCAACATGTCAGCGAGAAACTTACGGCTTATAATATGTGACCCTGGACCTTTGTAGCAATTTGTAGCAATAGCCAACAATACATTGTATGAGTCAAAATGATCGATTTTTCTTTTATGCCAAAAATCATTAGGATATTAAGTAAAGATCATGTTCCATGAAGATATTTTGTAAATTTCCTACCGTAAATATATCAAAAATGTATTTTTGTGAGTGGATATGCATTGCTAAGGACTTCATTTGGACAATTTAAATGCGATTTTCTCAATATTTAGAATTTTTTGCACCCTCAGATTTCAGATTGTCAAATAGTTTTATCTCGGAAAAATATTGTCCTAACAAACCATACATCAATGGAAAGCTTATTTATTCAGCTTTTGAATGATGTATAAATCTCAGTTTCAAAAAAATGACCCTTATGACTGGTTTTGTGGTCCAGGGTCACATATATTATCCTCTCATGTAGTTACAGATGCAGCATTTTGGCTTTACTATTCTTTAATATGTAGCGCTGTGCACTTTGTTTTAGTCAATCATTCAAAACTCAAAGTAGATTCATGAACACTGAAAAGTTATAGTGCTATTAATTAAAAAACATGTAATTAGCCAAGGGGGGAAAACATAACCTCCATATCTGTCATTCAAAAGAGATGAGTGAGTGTATCAGAACACAAATATATGACATAAAAATGACAGAGTGTCTAGTGTGAGTGTCTAACTCGGACAGACAGATTGAGGTCATTCATTCTGTGGTTATAATGAATATAGAAGCAGACAAAGATAGAAAGAGAAACATACGAGCGGCAGGCGAGGGAAAACGGAGACATGGAATTATAAGAGGAAGAGGTAAAGAGAGTGACAGTTAAGTAGACTCCAGAGGTTCAGAATTGCAGAGAGATATGAATGAATCAAGGGGTCAAGGTTTGGCTGGTTAGCATGGTCCAGTTAGCCCCTGTTGGTAGATGCTGTAACTACATCATCTGGGGTCAGCTTGGTACACAATTGGGCTATATACAGGGGCGCACATAACTTTTTTGGTCTGGTTCTCAATGAAGCACCTGGATGATGTGGGTTTTTTTATTTTTTATTATTATTAACATTAATGGCACAGAGAACAGCAAGAAGCACGCACGGACTGAATATACTGACACACATCCGGTTTCTTTCTCAACTGTTCGCTAATGACATAACCGAGAGAATACTTGCCGAGACAGGTATTTTGACATAATTTTGTGTGTATGTGTCCGTTCAAGCGAAAGTACTCTCTCTCTAACCTCCCTGCCTCCCTACCTCTCCATGCGCGCGCTTCGGGTGTGGCACAGATAACAGCTCGCGAGTCCCGATTTTCGCCTCTTCTTCCGCTTTTAAAATCGTTTGAATGTGTTAATTGGCGAGACAAAACACATACAAATGATAAACTTTCACTCTATGATGGTTAAATTTAGCAGTTAATCCACGAATCACATGCATGCTGAACCGTTGGACCTTATCTGTTGCACCCCTAATAATTAAAGAACGCACTTATCATCATGATTGCTATCTTACCAAAGATGGAGAAAAATCCTACTCCAGTAAGTAAACGTGTCCCTGTGTATGGAGGACTAGGGGTGCCACTTAAAAATAAAAAGAAGAATCAATTAATTAATTTAATAATTCAAACATAAAAATGTATATAAATGATTCACTTTTTACATGGGCAAATTAATGGACATATTTAAAGTTGTTTATTTAATTCCTGTTTTTAAATGTAGTTTAATAAAACAATAAAACAATAAATTTGAAAAATCTTTTTTGAATGTATAAATAAATAGACAAATTTGAAATGGGATATTTAATTCATTTTTTAAAATGTAGATCAATAAAACAATAAAAAGTTCATTAGTAAATCATTTTAAATGCGCATTTAAATCGCTTTTTTTAAAAAGAATTTGGCAAATGCTTTTCTTTCTCTATTTACCAGTTGCTTTTCTTTGTCGGTTTGCCAAATGCTTTTCTTTATCCATTTGTCAATCGAGTGGTAAAATGCCATTGGACAGTACACACGTGGGAGCAACCAATCAACTTTCCCCTCAATTTGAAGAGCCAATCCTCTCTCACTTGTAACACTCACTGTCATTGGACAGTTAGTACGGTGACCGGGAGGGGACATGTTCGGTTCATTTAGTTTTGTCGTGGCCACAACATATAAACTCGTGGGAACGTGATAATGTCGTGGCCACAAGATCATTTTGTCGAGGTAACGATCCTTATGTCGTGGCCACGCGATGTAAAGTCGTGGCCTCGAGATCATATGTTGAGGGAACGACATAATTTCTCATGGCCACGAGTTAAGCCGCGGTCACACTAGACTTTGAACGTGCAAAATTTATTCGGATGCTGTAACGGTCGTGATATGACGTCACGGTCTACAACGTCTTTTTTATAAACATGAATTCAACCCATAACTTAAAGCAATACATTCAAAATGTAAAATTATAGAACCTACTCGACTTTACTGCAAAAAATATAATTCTTTTAATTCAGCCAAGAGGTCATGCCGTGACGAATCGATCTTCTACTGGTCGCGCGTCTTCACGTGATGCGAATTCGCAGGTCAGAGTTCACCAAACTTGAACTTTGGAACGCAGCGAAATGCGAAATTTTTCGCACGAGCTTGCGTTTCCGGTCTGACGCATTCGCATGCGTTTGAATGGAAGTCAATGGAACGAAAAGTGCAGTGTGACCGCCCCTTAAAATGTGTAAACAACCTGCGCAACCTGGAATTATCACAAACGGACAATACCATAATAATATTTTTAATTAAGAATGAAAAATAAGGGTGGTATATATATATATATATATATATATATATATATATATATATATATATATATATATTATATAATATTCCCGTAAATGAACTCCTTGTAAAATTCCCGTGCGCCTACAGAAATAAAATAAAATCATAAATAAAGCTTTCATAGGTTATATACAAATAATAAACAAAATATTCTAAAATAGTAACACATTTTTTAAACTTAAACTCTGAATTAATTCGAATGCTGTCACAGGCACGAGGGGCTACAAGTGAAAACAGACGCTCATTTACAGAAATAGGTTACAGAAATACAGTCATAAAGTAAAGAATATTAATTAGATAAAGAAATATGGGAAATGAAGGGGAAAATAAAGCAAATAAATATACACAGGGTGCGATTTGTAGGGGGGGACGGGGGGATTTCCCCCCTTCTGGTCTATGTATCCCTGCCTCTGCTGAATTATCCCCGGTATAGGGATAAAAAAAAATATCCCCCCTGGGTGATGCTACTCCACAAACCACCAACGGAGCATATAAAATACCAAAAATAAAAATCTTTTTTTTTAAAAACATCGCCAAATAAAACGCTGCGTTTATATAGAACTGTCTCTTTACCACCACAACAAACGGGACACTTTTCAGACGCGCATTTCGACTTCGCCTCAGCGCCAGGCGCAAGTCAAACAAGCGCGGAAAAGGTGCAGGTGACAACGAGTGAGCTTCAGTTGAACAACAGTGAACTGCGGTCAGATGATGTTAGTAAAACTCAGAAAAATGAACATGACTGTCCAATCAGCCGTTATACTGTGCTCGTGGTGCGCACTCAAGAATTGCATGAGCAAATGCGCCGGCGCGCGCTGCATAATTACTTTATTATAGCTTAAATAAAATTCAAAAGAAACTACTGTACGAGTAATGGCCGTCGGTGTTCTGTTAAGTCATGAAATTACCAAACATGCGATTAAAGCTGCCTCAAAACTGTGCATGCATTTGTTGACATGGTTTTAAAGCAATTGTTATCCCATTTGTTGGCCGTAAAACGTCCTAAAAATGCACATATGTACACCAGGAAAATCTACATTTTCTCGGGGGAGCATGCCCCCGTACCCCCCTAGTAAACTACATTTTCTGACCTTGGTAATTATGAAACCCTGTGTACAGCACAGCTTATATTCTATCTAATGAAATCTGAGGTAAACGTGTATAAATAAATGGGACCAAACGCGACTGAATGTAAAGGGTTGTGTCTCGTTATTCTATTAATAGCCTAACTACCGATTGATTTTGCATTTCTATCAGAAATTAAGAATTATTAGTGTCATTGTAGTGCTGCAAATATCTAAGCTATATCTAATACTTCAAATCTTCCCCAAGTTAAATCAGAATTTTTATAATAGTATATAGCTCCACTGGTTTTTAACAAAAAAAAAAAAAAAAAAAAAATTTTAAAAACACCCCCCCCCCCCCCCCCCCCCTCTGGTTTTTTCACAAATCGCACCCTGAATATACAGATGTAACTAATAATATAAAAATATTAAATAAAAAATAAACGATAAGTGAATGGATTTAAAAGACTGTTCGGTGGGATTAAAATGTACAACATATAAACATTGATTTATAATCTTCATTCGAATGCTGTCTGCAACATCACGCGCAATACAATATAATATGCACTATGTTAATATAATAATTTCTTAATTCCGTTATTTTTCTTAATTATTATTATGGTATTGTCCATTTGTGATAATTCCAGGTTGCTATGGTTGCGCAGGTTGTTTACACATTTAACTCGTGGCCATGAGAAAAATATATAGGCTAGTTCCCTCACCGTATGATCTCGAGGCCACGACATAAGGATGTCGTTACCTCGACAAAACGATCTCGTGGCCGTTCCCACGAATTAATATATTGTGGCCACGACATATTATCACGTTCCCACGAGTTTATATGTTGTGGCCACGACAAAACTAAATGAACCGAACATGTCCCCTCCCGGTCACCGTACTAACTGTCCAATGACAGTGAGTGTTACAAGTGAGAGAGGATTGGCTCTTTAAATTGAGGGGAAAGTTGATTGGTTGCTCCCACGTGTGTACTGTCCAATGGCATTTTACCACTCGATTGACAAATGGATAAAGAAAAGCATTTGGCAAACCGACAAAGAAAAGCAACTGGTAAATAGAGAAAGAAAAGCATTTGCCAAATTCTTTTTAAAAAAGCGATTTAAATGCGCATTTAAAATGATTTACTAATGAACGTTTTATTGTTTTATTGATCTACATTTTAAAAAATGAATTAAATATCCAATTTCAAATTTGTCTATTTATTTATACATTCAAAAAAGATTTTTCAAATTTATTGTTTTATTGTTTTATTAAACTACATTTAAAAACAGGAATTAAATAAACAACTTTAAATATGTCTATTAATTTGCCCATGTAAAAAGTGAATCATTTATATACATTTTTATGTTTGAATTATTAAATTAATTAATTGATTCTTCTTTTTATTTTTAAGTGGCACCCCTAGTCCTCCATACCTGTGAGCCGGTACCCAAAAATATTGGCACTCAAAAGCGCTTCCCTCCATGTTTTCTGGTGCGCATCGTTTATTTTTACCACGCATGCGCACCTGCGCACCACTTATGTGCACCCCTGGCTATATACATATTTCAAATTATGGTCATTTATAACATAAATTTATCATTATTTAATATTAATTTACTTTACATATTTTACACACTTTACTATATATATATATATATATATATATATATATATATATATACATAAATAATGCTTAATTAGTTATAAATATATATTTATATCATAGGTTTGGGGTCAATAACATCTAATGTTTTCATCTTTTAAAGGGGACCTATTATGCAAAATTCACTTTTGCATGGTGTTTGGACATAAATGTGTGTTGGCAGTGTGTGTACACAACCACCCTATAGCCTAATGATAAAAATCCAACCACTCCTTTTATTTTAATCCCCATAAATCATAAGCAGTGTCTCAGAACAAACCGTTTCCAGATCCCTGGCAATGTGATGTCACTTTAGCCACAGGCCCTGCCCACGAATGTTGACAGACACTGCCGTTTTAACATAGAACCGCCCTGAGCGCGTTCACAGCGAGTTTACACAGTCTGTCATTGCTGCACCGACAAGATTGTCTCTCAAGCGTTTTAGGTGTTCTGTAGCTGGATGGATTAATCCACATAGCTCTCTGTTTACTCCCTGAATCTGAGCCGCTGTAGACGAGGTGGATTAATTTTATTTTCGAAGAAAATGCTCCCTCAACTCTACCGAAATTTGTTTATGTCTGTGCAAATCATTTCACACCGGACTGCTTTGTGAACGAATGTCAATACAAAGGGACGATACAAAACAGAGGTTAAAAATGTGTTACTCAAGGATAGATCAGTAAACTGTTCGTGATCCAGCTTACAGTCTCCAGAGTGATACTGGATACAGCAGTAATGAAGGTGAGAGCACTTTATTACAGTTCATCTGAGTTGATTTACAGATATAAAGTTTACCAGTTTATTAAGCACCACTCGAAAAGGCATAAGGTCTTTATATATTTGTTTATTGTTAGTTGTAACGAGTGTTTCTGTGTAATTCGCTGTGTATGTTGATGATAATGCAATGGAGAGAGAGAGAGTTTATGGATAATATTTTAATGCACACTTGGCCCTGTGTTTTATTAAGCTCTTACAGTGATTTTCTAGAGTGAAAACAGAATATAAAACTCATCAGTAAACAGGCTTGTACTAATATAGTGGATAAAAACAAGAAGACAATATAAATTATAACCGTAATTAAACTATACCTGTTCTATCTCCATACAGCATATATTCGCAGTTTCTGACATTATAGTGCGTCCTGACTGAATCCTGACACCGGAGGATGAGCTCTTGAAGCTCCGCCCTCTTAGGCATTTTGCATTTAAAGGGCACACACTGAAACGGCTTTTTTGGTCAACCACAAAAAGTGGCAATTTTAACATGCTATAAAAAATTATCTGTAGGGTATTTTGAGTTAAAACTTCACATATACACTCGGGGGACATCAGAGACTTATTTTACACCTTGTAAAAGGGGGCATAATAGGTCCCCTTTAATGTTTTCACAGTGTCACATGATCCTTCAGAAGTCATCCTAATATGCTGATTTGCTGCTCCAAAAAACATTTCGAATCATCAATGTTCAAAAAAAAAGTTGTGCTGCTAAATATTTTTGTGGAAACCGTTATACATTTCTTCAGGATTCTTTGATGAATAGAACGTTCAAAAGAACATAATTAAAAAAAAAAAAAAAAAAAAAAAAAAGAAATAATTTGTAACATTATAGTAACAGTACTGTCAGTTTAATAATGTAACAGTATTTACTCTCACTTTTGAATGCATCCATGCTGAATAAAAATATTAATTAAAAGTATTAAAATATAAATTGAATGGTATAGCAGAGCAACTGCAATTGGCATAAATGGGAATGTTACAGGCTAGCTCTCTCTATATATACACTTCTTTGGAGTAAATAGAGAGGAAAAGATGGGAAGAATACAAGGAAAATAATACACGGACAAAAATAAAATTAATCTGCAAAGAAGGTCCTTTAAAGATACAGTACTGCGGTGCTGAGTGGCTGAAGTGGGGCTGGTTGTGGAAGCGGTGGTTTGCGTAAGAGGCAAGGTGAGCCCTTTCTTCCACATCACAGAAGAGTTGTGGCGAGGATGGCGAACGGCCATCTGTACAGCGGCAGGTGCGGGGACAAAATTAAAGCGCACAAAGAAAGAAGGGACCTGCCAGTGCAGCGCTTCCTCTGAAAGATGAAAGGGAAAAATGGTGTCTCCTCGAAAGAGGAAATATGACTTGCCAGAGCGAATACATGCTGACTCCCAGTCGCTGTCAGATTGTGTAGATTCCACCATCCAGAATCCTCTGCAGCGGTGCGTGTACCCTGCTGATAGCGCTAGCGGCGAGAGCTCTAAGTGTGTTTCTGTAGAGATGGTCCCATTATTTAAACAGAGCCGGTATAATGAGTGGAATGGAGAGGTAGAGAGAGAAATGACACTAGAACTTGGAGAAAGAGCTGGTGGGTGTTTAACTGAAGTCTTGCTGTTGGCTTATCACATGTGATAATACATTCTCACTTACACCACACTCCAAAACAGTCCCACATTTTGAGCGCATCCAGGAACAATCCTTCTACTGGTGATGATAAATGCACTATGATAACCATAGTTTCCACCAAAATATATTCTCAGCTTCAAACGACCACCCACACTGACCATCTGATCCATATTGCACCACATTTGGCATATGCTTAGCCAAAGCAACTTACATTGCATCTAGAGTTTGCATTTTATCAGTTCATGCATTCCCTGGTCATCCTTGTTGCTTTTTTGGATGTTGGAGTAGTGTAAGCTTAGGTAAGAGTAGATGCCTCTTGTGGATCAAACAAATAGGGCTGGCCAACAAACTCATTTATAAGCTCTTCTCCTATTCTCCTCGAAATCCTCAGAATTTTTTTTTTAATTCTAGTTATAGACTTCTAATTCATGACCAGTGTTTTGTTTTGCCCCATCCTCTGTGATTCCGCATTCGTCAGTACGTAATGCATCGGGTCAGAGGTCACTCTTCCGCCAGAACCAGACTCACGTACGACCGTTACTGGAAGCCAGTGATTATAGTGTATAATGTTATAAATATGGATATTTTTCTTACAACAACACATTGCTTTGCTTCAAAAGGCCTTTATTAACCCCCTGGAGCTGTGTTGATTACTTTTATGATGGATGGATGCACTTTTTGGGGCTTCAAAATCTAGGGTACCATTAACTCCCATTGTAAGGCTGGGAAGAGCCAGGATATTTTTTAATATAACTCCGAATGTGTTTGGCTGAGAGAAGAAAGTCATATACACCTAGGATGGTGATTTCAAAACACTGCTTCATGAAGCTTTGAAGCTTTACGAATCTTTTGTTTCAAATCAGTGGTTCGGAGCGTGCATCAAACTGCCAAAGTCACGCCCTCCAGTGGTGAACCATTGAAATTTTGAAACACTTATGACATAACAAAGCCTCGTTTACTGAAATCATGTGCCTTTCACACTCCGAACCACTGATTCTAAACAAAAGATTCGTAAAGCTTCAAAGCAGTGTTTTGAAATTGAAATTGGCCATCACTAGATATTGTTGAATAAAGTCGTTATTTTGTTTTTTTGGTGCACAAAAAGTATTCTTGTCGCTTCATAACATTTTAACTTTAGTAGCTTTCTGGGCACTGAAAGTGTTAATTGTCTTGCTGGCAATGCAGGCCTCACTGAGCCATCGGATTTTATAAAAAAAATATCTTCCTTTGTGTTATGAAGATGAACGAAGGTCTTAGGGGTTTGGAACGACATGAGGGTGAATAATTAATGACAGAATTTCATTTTTGGGCGAACTAACCCTTTAAGGACTAAGTCATTTTCATCAGATAAAAAGATGAACAAAAAATCCCAAAGTTAGAACTTAAGTTTTCGAATGTCTGGAACTCTGCTTTCTATTTTTTCTTCCTTTCTTTTTTTGTATGTCAGAGTCAACCAAAGGTTACAGATAATGATGTTTCCATGCCATCCTCGGCTATCCATCTTATGGTCATAGCTCACCACACCTGAAAAAAAAAAAAAAAAGACAAAAGAAATCAATAGAAAGAAGCTGTCAAAGACCCAGTGTCACAGATCCTTTGAGTCTCACTTCACAAGACCTGTGTATTGGGGACAAAAATCGGTGGCTGGAATTCCAATGCACTTGTTTGGAACGAAAATAAACAGAAGGTGAAAAGGGCACACTCGCTTCAGTTTCTGTTGATTTTGAAAACGCATTTATTCGGTATTCAATACGACTGGGAGGTTGAGAGTCACATTAAAGAGCTATTAATGCAGTTGTGTAACTGTTAACTCTCGCCTCCCATGTGTATGGTACATTCATGATGTTCTCTCGCTGTCATACTCTTTCCGTCTCTCCTTCTTTCTCATGCACAAGGTAATGCCACCGTCAAGGCGTTTAATGCATGCATCATGGCACTAATTCGCTCGTCCATAATAAATGAGAGTGTTCACGTTCTCTTCTCTGTGTAGTACAGTAGCAGACTTCAGCTCAATGCATCATGGGCAGTCAGGGGAGAGGAGCCTGCCTCAACGGGACTCACTGAAGAACCGCGGCCCCAGGGCCCCCAGCGGCCCCCATACCGGCAGCAGCAGCGTCCGCCTGCCCTACATTGTATGTCCTCTCATTATCCTACAGCTTATTCATCACTATATGGCAGGGACGCCCAGTGGGACAGGAAGATCACTGCAAAGCGAGGACAGAACGTCCTCTAGTAAAGGACTCATATGTGCAGTGATTTCGCGCCTAATAAATGGTTGTACGTTGATAAATGTCAGTTCCCCTCTGTCGAGTGCAGTCGGGTTTTGATGTGTGGGATCTGTGAAACCGTCAAACTTTTCGTCAATGCGTTGAAAAAATGTGACAGTGAGGGAGAATCTCTGTACGTGTGTACTTTAAAGTATAGGAACAGGAGTGTGAAATAATAAGACTGTTATTTCGGGAAAGCCGACCTGTTTTAAAATACATAAATCATTACTTTAAATAGTAATACAAGTGCACGTGATCTTTAAGCATGCACCTGAATCGCTCAAACTGGCTCGTTAGCATGAATTGGCATTCGCAACTCATTTTACTTCCATAATAGCCTATAATTTCTGAGTGAAACTGGATATTTAGCAAGAAAAGATGTTACATACCAAAATGAAGCCAGACCTAGTTTGCTTAAACAAGGCTTAAACTGCTATTTGGCTATTGGTTTACATTAGCATGGCCTAAGTGACATCAACAGAGAAGGAAAGACAATTCAGAGGTGGAGTAACCCAGTTAACAAAAATATGTTCCAAGAACATTCCCATTCTGAATGTTGCCTAACTTTTAATTAATATTTTATTAACATTACTGGAAGAACATCTGTTCAGAACTGAATTTGCCAGAATGTTAGCTAAATTTCTGAGAACATTCCCTGTTAGCTGGGAACATGCAATAAGAAATAAAATAAGGTAAATTTTAATTTCACATTGGAATGGAATGGAAGTGCTACACTTAAAGTACTTTGCATTTGTCATTTTCCACCTATTGTTAAAGACCCTTGAATCTAATCAGACTGGCAAAGTCTGTTTGATTTGGTTCATATAAGTATTGCCTTACACGCAAATAAGGCAATTCCCCTCTAAGTTCACTGTAACCTTAGAAGATCAATGATTTAGTTATTGGCGAACTACATAGATTCCCCTTGGGCTAACCTAGTTCAATGAAATGAAGCCAAATGATATTTTATAGATTTTTTTTTTCCAAGACACCATCCCATAGGCTTTTGAGTCACCTTATGAATCTCATTTTCTACTTATAAATAAGAGATAAAAATAAATTGAAAACTAGTTGCAGATTCAAATTCAAATTTCAAGAGAATCTATGGGCCAGATGTGGATATAAACGATCGCCGCATGTTTCTTTTGCTTTTTTGTTAATTATGCATGCATTACTGACAGTATGTCTCAACAACTGCACCAGACAATGCAGTTTGATCACATTTAAATGTCACAAAATCATATGAAATCATTTGCCCCACATCTACAACAGTATGAAAATTAGAAATATAGGCCTACTCAAAATGACTGAGAGTATTAAAAGTAGCTGGGTGAGAATCGCCAGAGATCTTGTAATTTGTTTTGTTAATGTTTGTTCTACCCTCGATTTTATAGTCTTTTGCATGATTAGATTTAAGCAATCTAACAGTGGACTAAACAGGAAGTGTATCTAAGCACTCCTGTTGGCAAGTTCACAGACATATATATGGAAGGGCCTATGGTTTATCCTCAGCAATCCTTGCATGTGATTTATTTTATTCTTTATGCTTTGCTTGTGGCTTATTGAGAATCATTTGTTACATAAAGTTACAAATAGTATAATATTTGTTACAAAAGTTGAATGTTACTGTGTAGAGGTATTTTTTTTATTTAAAAAGGTCATAAAAAGAGGCAAAAAAAAGATTTGCAGTAAAATCTTATATGTTAGTATGTAAGTAAGCATGCAAAACAATACAAAATAAAAGCACCACAAGGACTTTTATATGAAACTCTTCCTAAGGTGAAAGGTCATGTGTGGTAAGGGAGTATCTACTGATAGTCAGTGCATTCCAAACGGGAAATATCGCCCCCCGAAGGGCACTTCGGAGTGAAAACAATCATGGCCACCATGTTGAAAGGTCATTCCAAACCGAAGTGCTCAAAACTGGCCACTTTAAAGGGCCCTTCGGAATGATAGACACCTGATAGACACCTCGGGCCCCCATGATCCTTTGCACAGGGAAGTTGTTTGACGTCACAGAATGGGTACAGGAGGCTCGGAGTTTGATTTTACCTATAAATGTATGTATAGTGATTTTCTATACTACTGTAATATTTATACGAGTTAGATTTGGTGCATTATTATGGTCAATGGTTGTACTTCAACAAAAATAATTAACAGCTCCCTTTATCAGTCCATTCAAATGTTTCAAATACAAAGACACAATATACAATACGGTGCGATAAACTAAAAATAAATATGTAAATAAACTTACGTTGCACAATATACTCATTGTTCAGAGCATGTTTTTTGGGGGGTCAACCAGCGTACAAAATGTGCGACGAAGGCGCCTCCGTGATTGTCTCGTTAAGATGACGCAGAAGTGCGAAAGAAGAGTTTTTTTGACCCCTACACCCTTCTTCCCTTAGAAAGCTCTCACTCCAGAGGGTAAACCCTTTGAAGGGATTAGGGCATAGGGATGAGCCCTTCCGAATGGAACGCAGGGAGTGAGTTTCATGTTTTTATCTAGTTTTTGAGGGTCCAACTGTGAAATGTCTGTGGTGTTGAAGATATCTTTGATGCAGGCCTCTTTTGTAAGTTGAATATATCTTTGACAGTTATGTGAAATGAGATCAGTAGTAGCATGTTTGTTTTTGTAATGGCTTCCTCCATCTTTAATCAAAATTTATTTGTGGTATTACTGGTTCCTGTTAGGTGTAACACCATGGACAAAACTGCAGCCTATGGTAAAACATATTTTTAGTCCTACACTTATACAGTTAGTATGACCTTGCATTAAATAAGAAAGAAGATAATGAATATTGTAAAGTAGGTTTAATATATTATTGATGAGATTCATTCGACAAGAAGAAAATCAGATGGAAATGTCACTGCAATTATAGGATGACCCCATTGTGTTTTTAACACAAATGCTTAATATTTTACTTAATATCTTAGTGTGTATGTGAGTTACTGAATGCCAAATGAACAGAAAATAGATATTCCACTAGTGAGTGGTTTTAAATCAAGCACAATAGTTTTGAAACTATCAAAATGGAGAAAGCCATCTTTCATACAGGGTAAATTGAAACGTGGCATTTAAAATATATATTGGTTGGATTTGGGCTGGTAACATCAATTCTGTAGTTTTTAACACATTCTGGCACTTTAGGTTACTTGTGTACTGTGGCAACAAGTGTGCTATGAATGTTTTTAGTCTTTTTAGATTTACGTTATATCCATTAGGGCGCTGATTGTAATTGGTGTATAATTCAGTGGTTTGTGCCATTAGTAGGGGCTCTTTTCATTTCTGCAAGGATTTTTCTGGTTGTGAGAACCGAAACAAAAGTGTTATTTTTAACATGTCGATAGCAAGTTATGATTTGATACTAATCAATTACTTTTTTCTTGGGACCAGTTTGGTGTTACTAGAAATGATGACTTTCGATTCAGCAAGTGAGAGTGTTATTAACTCAGTAATCTGTCCAATTGAGAATGCATGATTTTGATGCAGGCCAATTTGCAAATCGGTTCTATCGATTCATTAAAAACACCCACTTAAAAGAACAATTAGTTTGTGAATTTGACAATCATTAGCTCTGTGGCTTCAAATGGCTTGTAGAAATCCAAACAGAAGGATTGCTTTTGCAATAGGTGGTGTGTATATATGAGATCTAATGCAAGTCATATATGCTACTGTCTTGTTCCCATGCATGCACACTAGTTTGGTTAATTGATTTATTTTTAATACTACATTTCTGTAGCTTTTTATATATTTTAAAATGTGTTTGTCTTTCAAGTTGCAGTCTTTTTTGTATAGAGGATATGTTTCTATTTCTAAGGAGACAGAGACAGATGATGTGTTAGGGAAAGTTCCTGGGAATGAGACATCAACAATATGACGAAACAAAATGCTTTGCTTGGTTTTTAAGGATTACAAATTACTGCCTCATTTTATGTGGAAGTAACAATGCCAGGAATCTAATGTGTTGAGCTCATTTCGTAGAAATGAAGCAGTGTCATGGTAACTTGCAATTATGACTCAATGGGCGTTCACACTTTGGTTGCCGAGTCTCTGTAATGTTGGTTGCTTTCGTTCATTCTTGACTGATACTGTAAATCCAACAATACCAGGTGGTGGATCACTGCACTCCCATTCGTAGTCAATGCATGGAGAACAGTCACTGTCATTCATGCTGCCTTAAAGGTGATTTAACAAATATTTTTTAAGTTAAAATACATTCTCTTAAAGGGGACAAAGTTTCTGCCAATTACATGTTAATCTAGAGTACCTATAGATTAGTATTGCATCCTTCATATCTCCGAAGAGTCTTTAGTTTTATAAGATTTATAAAAGGCAGATCCGTTTCTTTCCGAAAACAGTCGAGCTCCTGGAGGCATGCCGTGGTGGGCGGAGCTAAAGAGTCATGAGCAATACATCATCGCATTATATCCCTCAATAACTTTCGTTTCACTATACGTTCGTGTTGTTTACATTGCATGCACTTGCGCACCGAGTGTCAACAAAACAGACATTTGATGCAGTTTTACTTATCGCCTGCAGTTCCGACTCACTATCGGGATCTCTTTTTTTTTTTTTTTTTTTTCTGGGACCACTTCATATTTCAGTTTCAAATGATCTGCAAATCCAGCGTCAAACTGGGCCTTGTTTATAAAACATTCGTCACCACTTGCACACCCCCACTTGCTGCCCCGGAAAAACAAACTACATCCACTGTTCCCTTAACGCTGGATTCAAAAACACACTTCTTTGGTGACATTGTTGACTTCATGGTCTAAATACTAAATGACACATCTTTCTCGAGCAAGTCCTGTGCAGCGCTGCCGACGACTTCCCTAACCCGAACGAAGCACATTGATGGGGGTGCTCTTGCTCTCGCTCTGGTTGATGTGTGCAAGACAAGGCTTAAAGGATTAGTTCACTTTCTAATGAAAATTACCCCAAGTTTTACTCACCCTCAAGCAATCCTAGGTGTATATGACTTTCTTGTTTCTGACGAACACAATCGGAGATATATTAATAAATATCCTGATGCATCCGAGCTTTATAATGGCAGTGAGCGATACCAATGAGTATGAGCTTAAGAAAATGCATCCATCCACATCCATCCATCATAAACGTACTTCACACCGCCTTCCGTATTCAACTTACAAAGAAAGTGTAAACTGGCTTCGCATCAGTTAAGTTGAACACAGAAGGCATAGGATCTTTTTTAAACTGCGAGAGTTTTACACTTTCTTCGTAAGTTGAATACGGAAGGCGGTCTGATGGAAGCTAGATATTTTACTTCATAACTTGTTAATATGGATATTTGTTTTACACAAATGCATCTCTTGGCTTCAGAAGGACTTTATTTTTTTACTTTAGTACTTCAGTAATGTTTTTTTGTAAGGCACTGTGACGAGCAGGCCGGGCGAGAGCCGTAAGAGACTCGCGCCGTTCCCTTACAGCTCTCGCCCGCCCTGCTCGTCACATACCCCCATTGCCCCTCGCAGGCCGGGGGGTACCGAGAGGCTCTTCCTCGCGGTGCCATGCGATGGTACTGGACGCTCGGTGGACGGCTCGATCCTCCTCCGCCCCCTGGCGGCCGGCGATGGCTCCTCCGACTGAGGGTAGCGAGTCCCCAGTTCCCTGCTCCTCCCCTTCATGGCGGACGGCAACAGGCTCCGGCCCACGGCGAATGGCAGCGACAACTCCTCCGCTCCCTCTTGGATGGCAGCCACCCCACCTCGTCCCAGGGGCACGACAGCGAGCTCTCCATCCCACCTGTTCATAGGCTCCAGCACCACCGCCTCGGGCAGCCTCTCGCGGTCTTCACTCCCCCTCAGCAGCGAGGGCTCTCCGACAACATGTCCGTCCTTCCTCCCGGGTTTCGGCACCAATGTAACACAGTTCGTATATACGGGAAGAAGGAGGCGGGAACTGGCGAAGATTCAACATAACTTTAAAGAACAAAACTAAAGTAATGCCTGCAGACCCTCGCGGACGTCTGCCGGCCACACAAACATAATAAAACATAAAATAATATCCAGGCCTGGACCTCTCTCGTCCTTTACTGTCGTCGCTCCTCTTTTTATGCTCTCCTCCATGAGAGACTCGAGGCCGTTCCCTCACGGCTCTCGCCCGCCCTGCTCGTCACAGGCACGTTTATAAAAGCTACTTAAATGCCCTAATGAACTAAGGCCTGATCCTGGCTTAATCTAAGCCCTGTTTGTGAAACCAGACCCTAGATTCTGTTGTGGTTATAATTCCAGACCTACCAAACTCTTCTGTTGGCCTGTATTGATCAACTGTGACCCTGCAGTTGTTAATAGTTGTTGAAGGGAGCTGTTTGAGCTATTTCACTATCCTCGTTTTAAAGTGGTTTTATGTGAATGGCTTTGAGTCTGGGCAGATCATACTGATGAAGGAAGAGGTTTGACATCTGTGAAATGAACAGCTCCTGGCTCTCACTGGCAACTTGTTCCTCATTAAAGGAAAGGAGGTACTGCTCAAAACTTTGTGATATTTGGAGGTTGAGGATATTTCACAGTTCAAAAAGGAATACCAGTTACAGAATTCTGTGGTTATAGAGTGAATGCTAAAGTAGTAGGTGCAAATACCAGTACAAACCCATTTAATAGTGAATGAACTGCATTCAAGGTCATTGTAAAATAGCAGATATACACACACCTTTAAAGTAGTCTATATACTGAAGTTTATTTTGCATTCTTTTTAAATTTACTTGACATGAAAGCATCTAGACACTGACATGCCACATAATCAAGCAACATTCACAACATAATTGCATAGTAACTGTTTTTTAAAACAGTTTCTGCTATCATATATATAAAAAAAACTTTCTACATAATTTTGTAAATATTCTAATACAATTGCAGCTAATCTATAGAAGGCTGTGCTGCATGCCTGAGCAATCCTAACCATTTTGCAGAGAGACTTTAGAGTTTGAACTTCCCAATTACACATATCCTCAGGCAGTTAACTTGGGCAGTTTTGGTCAAACTTTCTGAAGGGGGAAGGAAAAAAGCCTCAGCACTATAAGGTTTGCAGATCATTAAGAATGAAAAGCACAATTACTGGATCCAGTTGGAGACGTCTCTAGAGTTTAGAATGCCAGAGCATGTGTCAGGCTTTACAGGCTAAATGGTAACTATACGCATCACTTAATAAGAGTATTATCTGTAGTTTGCTAATAAGTTCAGTCACGTAGACCCAGCTCTACTTTTTATACTGACTTTGGAGTTTGTTGTTAAACTAAAGTAACTGAAGGACTGGCCATATAGAGAGCACCGACAAAGACTGCAGTGTTCTTTAAGGAAACCAAACAAAATATAGTAAAAATCAATAGGTCTGTCTATATATAAAATGTATGTATAATCCCATTGAGTTTGCGCAATAGCGCAGTGGAATGGAAAAACCGGCCCCTTAAAAGGAACCTATTATGCAAAATTTACTTTTACCTGGTGATTGAACACTGATGTGTGTGCAAACAAACTAGCCTATAATGGTAAAATTCCACCCACTCCTTTTTTTTGTAATCTCCATAAATCAGAAGTCTGAAAATATGCTGTCCCAGATTTCCCCTTACTGCGACATCAGAAGCCCCAACCATGACTAGTTTGTTCATCTTTGGAACACAAATTAAGATATTTAAGAGCTTTTTGTCCCTCCATAGACAGCAATGCAACTATCACGTTCAAGGCCCAGTAAGGTAGTAAAGACATCAGTAAAATAGTACATGTGACTACAGTGGTTCAACCTTAATTTTATGAAGCGACAAGAGTACTTTTTTACCTTTATTCAACAATTTCTTCTCTTCCGTGTCAATCTCCGATGCAGTTCATGTTGTAAACACAGTGCAGCACTTCCGGGTTTCTACATCACAACGTTGGCTCACGTAAACAGCATCGGAAACTGACATGAAAGAAACAACAAGAAATTGTTTATTATTTTTGCATTCTCATCACTTCATAACATTAAGGTTGAACCACTGTAGTCACATGAACTATTTTAATGATGTCTTCGCTATGTTTCTGGGTCTTGAAACTGGTAATTGCGTTGCTGTCTATGGAGGGATTTCATCTATTGATGCGATTTCATCTAAAAAAATATCTTAATTTGTATTCTGAAGATGAACGAAGGTTTTACGGGTTTGGAAAGACATGAGGGTGAGTAATTAATGAAATATTTTTAATTTTGTGTAAACTGACTTTTTAAAACTGCACATGTGCATTGGCTGGTCCAGTCTAAAATATAAGCTTTTATTTAACGCTACACTCAAAAAAATAACTCTTTGAATGAACATAAAAAAATCATGGAAAGGATTTCCATTAAGTTGCTTTATTTCAGCATTATGCAATTCTGTTATTCCAATTTAATGTACTTACATTGGGTCAACTTAATTTATTAAGTTTATTAACTTAATTTATTAAGGTTGATTCAACTTATTTAATATGGTTGGGCACAGCTTGACAAAACAACTGACTAAGGAAGAATCTATGTAAAATAGTTATGTCCAACTTACTCAATTCAATCATGGACAGTGGTTCCACATGATTAAGACAAGTAAAATCCAATAGAATCAACCATGTTAAATTAACTAGAATCAATTGTGTTCATTTAAAATAAAAAGCAATAAATAAATAAATAAATTGTTTTCATATACATTGATTTTTACAATTAATTCTTCTTGTTTAATTTTGTGATTTACATAACTTTTGTGATGTTCTGTGTTAGAAATCTATGTGATACTGGATTCATCCTAAATTGCCTTAACCAAAAACATTGTAAAGCCTAAATTGATCATAAGTCCATTGGTGGCAATGGTTTTACAATCAACATAAGCTTACAATGCTTTTGGGAAATGCAACCCAGAGCACTACCACAGTGATTACTTTCTTATTAAAGTAATTTAAAAGGTTTGTTAGCAGGTCCTCAACCCAAGCACAAGTGCAACAATTCACCACAATGGTAATCCTAAAACTATTAATTAACAGAAACTTTTAAATACCAACATAATAGAACAGTAAACATTAAAAAAGTCTTTCCATTTTCTCATCTTCCTAAAAACTGCTTAAAATAACACTTTATTTCAACATTTACACTCCTAGTTCAGCCCCTTTGCAAAGCATGATGGAAAGTGAAAATCCTGTTTGATTGAGTCCTGGTTGGGTTTGCTTGATTGAAACATGTTATTCCAATATGAAAACATCAAGTTAAGTCAAAGAGTAATCGTATCAAGTCAATTTAACATCAATTAATCACATTTAAACCAGAAACCTGAAACAATGGTGTTGAATCAAAATAAATTGTTTAAATAAAGTGAACAGCATCAGAAATCATTTTTTGAGTGTATTAGAGCATAAAAAACAACATTTATGGGTGGTTCATGTCATATTTTGTTGCTGATTTGAAATATGTAATTTAAATGGGAATGTGCCAAGCAGTTTTTGAGATTTCAGGATTTCTCCACTCAAGTAGATAGGACTTAGATGCCAGAAATATCTGTATGGAGGCGTTGCAAATATGGCCACCGAGTGAACAGACTTTCCTTGCATCAAGTTCAAGACATCGATGCTTGCATACAGAATGTCCACAGGCTCCGCACTTCCTACCTCCACTGTCTCTTACAAGACTACATCCCCTCCAGAAGCCTGCAGTCAGCTGTGGTATCATCTCAGAGAGGCACAAAATCACTTTCAAGAACATTTTCGTTCACTGTTCCTTGCTGGTGGAATGATCATCCTAACCCTATCCGGACAGCCAAATCCTTGACAATATTCAAGCAGCAGCTGAAATCTCTTCCACAAGCACTTAACTGGATCTTGCTGAGAAAAAAAATGATGATCGACATTTTGCTGCTCATGTCAGGATGTCTTCTTTTACAAAGAACCTTTTTAAATAAAGCAACGAGCAACGAAGGGACAATGTGTGTTTCTATGGTTACCTCATCATGATCCCACACCTTTTCACTTGTGATTTCCACATGATTATGAGCTGTTGGATGTGAACGTAACATAGCCTTTGTGAAAAACATGAGTTTTTCACGCCACTACTTGTGATCACAGACCTTTCATATGAGTCAGAAAGATTAACTGCAAACTTTTCTATCCGATGCCCGTAAGTTTGACGCTCTGTGGGGATTGGGATCTAATGACAGTTCTGTGAGGGTTTGGGGAATTTTAGTTGATCTTAAGAGCAGAAGAACTTAGAGCCCCTTGTTTGATGTGCTTTGGAGTATATGATTGTGTCAGAGGCTGCTGCTTGAACTATTTCTCAAAGGAAGTCCACCCTCATCGGTGTCCCTCTTACCCACATGTCTCACTCCTGCAATGATGGGTTCAAAAACCTCCTTTGATTTCGTCTTTCATGCCAGTCTCTTTAATTTTACTCTCTGGCACCCACCTTAAATCTTAGAGTAACACTTCACCACCTTGATCAAGCCCGCTGGGTATGAGCCACAACCTTGTGTTATGAATCTCATGTAATGAAAATGTATTCTCTTTCCTTTTTTGTTTCATGTATTCATTTGTCTAAAAGAAAATGTGTGATATCAGGTTTTACATTTTACACCTCTCAAGCTATCTATAGATTCTCTTTCAGACTGTAACTTCCCAACACTAAGTCTGTAAAAGTGTTGCCATGCCATCCTTTTTGACTCTTCACACATCAGCTTGTTTCACCTATCTAGAGAAAAAGAGTACTATCTAATGTGCTTCAAAGGACTTTTAACAAAGGTTAAAGGGTAGTTCACCCAAAAATGAAAAAAGTAATCAATTACTCACCCTCAAGTCGTTCCAAACCGCAAGACTTTTGTTCATCTTCAAAACACAAATGAAGATATTTGAAATGAAATCTAAGAGATTCCATTGACAGCTACGCAACTACCATTTTGAGTGCAAATTTTCTGAAGAGACATGATCGCTTTATATGATGAACAGACTGAATTTAGGCTTTTATTCACATATAAACATTGATCAGTGAACATAAGCTCCATGATACTTGCTTGACGCATGAGAACGAAGCTCATTGGTTCATGTGGAAGTTCAGTTGTGCTGCGTAACACGACAATGAACCTCACTAGTTCTCGCACGTCATGCTTGAGCTTCCATTTAACACAACTGATGTGTGAGTTGATGAATGTTTATATGTGAATAAAAGCCTAAAATAAATGTGTTAAACATATAAAGTGATTGTGCCTCTGCAGAATTTAACTAAACTGTTCAATTCATTTGGATTTGTTTTTAAAATCTCTCTATGAACTTTTTGAAGCGATAAAGTGGTAGTTGCGTGGACTGTCATTGGAGGGACCGAAATCTCTCAGATTTCATCAAAATATCTTCATTTGTGTTTCGAAAGTCTATGAAACGACACGAGGGTGAGTAAATGATGACAGAATTTCCATTTTTGGGTGAACTATCCCTTTAAACAATTCAGTCATTGACTCCATGAATTGGTAATGCATGAAAATGATTGAAAGAACACCCATCCCTTAGAACTCTTTCAATATTTCCCGAATCTCTGAAAAATTAATGCATCCGTAGTCATAAATTTATAAATCTGTAAAGTTTTTCGTAACCTCACTCTCACCCAAACATTGAGAATATATAGACTAGTTGTCGTCTTCGGGAAACAGCTTGTGATTGACAACCCACCCTATTACCAAACACTGCCTGCAGGAAGTGTCAGTCTTTAAGCTATACTCCCTGTTAGCAGGCAGGTCTCTGAGAGCACTAACAAAAACAGTCCTTGAATGATGGCTTTCTGTGACTGTAGCCTGCTCTGAATAATAGAGCATTTTATAAGGAAATATAATGTGGCAATTAAATAAATCTTCTGCATTCCTGCAGTGTAGAGTCTTTAATATGGGGTTGTTGGCCAATACCTTCCTTTTCTTTCAGTCTTGAACTTCAGTCTTGAGTGGAATGTCTGATTCCCCTTAACTGAGTCATAAATATAATGAGTCAAGCCTTCAAATGTGTTTGGAATGTAATACTAGTGTACTGCATAGTATAATACATGGTAGGTGCCATCGAACGTTTTTTTACAAGATGTAATATAAGTCTAAGGTGTCCCCTGAATGTGTCTGTGAAGTTTCAGCTCAAAATACCCCATCGATTTTTTTTTAAATAATTTTTTTAACTGCCTATTTTGGGGCATCATTAACTATGCACCGATTCATGCTGCTGGCCCTTTAATTGCTTGCGCTCTCCGCCCCCCCAGAGCTCTCGACTCTATTGTTGCATAAAGTTTACACAGCTAATATAACCCTCAAAATGGATCTTTACAAAGTGTTCATCATGCAGCATGTCTAATCGCGTAAGTATCGTATTTATTTGGATGTTTACATTGATTCTGAATGAGTTTGATAGTGCTCTGTGGCTAACGGCTAATGCTACACTGTTGGAGAGATTTATAACGAATGAAGTTGTGTTTATGAATTATACAGACTGCAAGTGTTTTAAAAAATGAAAATAACGACAGTCTTGTCTCCACGAATACAGTAAGAAACGATGGTAACTTTAACCACATTTAACAGTACATTAGCAACATGCTAACGAAACATTTAGAAAGACAGCTTACAAATATCACTAAAAATATCATGATATCATGGATCATGTCAGTTATTATCGCTCCATCTGCCATTTTTCACTATTGTCCTTGCTTGCTTACCTAGTCTGATGATTCGGCTGTACACATCCAGACGTTAATACTGGCTGCCCTTGTCTAAAGCTGCATTCACGTCACCTCGTATTTACCGGTAATTATCTTGAAATGACAACACGTGACGTTATATTCGGAGCTGTTCACGTCCTTTTGGTCCTTGGACTGGGAATTATGCGTTTCCATGGCACCACTATCAACGCCTAAAATCAATCTACAGGGGTCAGGTGGTACAGCAGCCACATGGTACATCTGGGAGCTTTCAGAAAACTCCTAGCTTACAAGCTGTAATTGCGAGCTCTACGAGGACGTGAACGCTATTTACAAGCTAGAATCTTGTAACTACATGAATTACGAGGCCGCGTGAACGCACCTTAATGCCTTTCATAATGTTGGGAACATGGGCTGGCATATGCAAATATTGGGGGCATACATATTAATGATCCCGACTGTTACGTAATTCAACTATGCCGAGGTAAATTCAATTTTCAATTCGATGGCACCTTTAAGAAGCAAAGCTCTTTTGAGTAGCGCGACAGTAGCTAATAATAGTAATTTTTCCAGTATAAAGCTACTTTTAGGTCCAACAATTAGCATGACAAAAGATTTTCACAGATTTATACGATATTGTTTATGCATACACAGCTTATTGATCTGAATAATCATGCTAAACTCTCCTCTCTCTCTGAATCATTGGTAATTCTGATTCATTTTAGGGAATCGGTTTGTTAAGAGAGATTTTGTAACTCATTTACATAAACCGTATGAACAATTTGATTCATTATATCAGTATAGTTGAATTTATTTTAGTGAATCGGTTTGTTCAAACAGTTCGTGCAAATCAGCCATTTACGGTACATGAACCACCCAAACTAACCAAATGACTAAAATGAATAAGAATGAACCAGTTCACTGAAATGAATCATTATAGTCTGATTCATTTTAGTGAATCAGTATGTTCTGACAGTTGTGAATCAAGCCGTTCACTTTTTGTGAACTGTTTACATGAACCATCTGAACGAAACGTTTGTCTAAATTGAACCCAACCCTAATAATTCACAGTTAGGACAGTTCATGTTAATCAAGTGGTTGACAAAACTGCTTCATTTACATGAAACGTCTAAAGAACCAATTCTTTAAAGGTGCCCTAGAACTTTTTTTTAAAAGATGTAATATAAGTCTAAGGTGTCCCCTGAATGTGTCTGTGAATTTTCAGCTCAAAATACCCCATAGATTTTTTAAATTAATTTTTTTAACTGCCTATTTTGGGGCATAATTAGAAATGAGCCGATTCAGGGTGTGTGGCCCTTTAAATCTGGTGCTCCACGCCCCAAGAGCTCGCGCTTGCCTTAAACAACATAAAAAAAGTTCAAACAGCTAATATAACCCTCAAAATGGATCTTTACAAAGTGTTCGTCATGCAGCATGTCTAATCGCGTAAGTACAGTGTTTATTTTGATGTTTACATTGATTCTGAATGAGTTTGATAGTGCTCCGTGGCTAACGGCTAATGCTACACTGTTGGAGAGATTTATAAAAAATGAAGTTGTGTTTATGAATTATACAGACTGCAAGTGTTTAAAAATGAAAATAGCGACGGCTCTTGTCTCCGTGAATACAGTAAGAAATGATGGTAACTTTATCCACATTTAATAGTACATTAGCAACATGCTAACAAAACATTTAGAAAGACAATTTACAAATATCACTAAAAATATCATGTTATCATGAATCATGTCAGTTATTATTGCTCCATCTGCCATTTTTTGCTATTGTCCTTGCTTGCTTACCTAGTCTGATGATTCAGCTGTGCAGATCCAGACGTTCTGCCCTTGTCTAATGCCTTTCATAATGTTGGGAACATAGGCTGGCATATGCAAATATTGGGGGCGTACACCCGACTGTTACGTAACAGTCGGTGTTATGTTGAGATTCGCCTGTTCTTCGGAGGTCTTTTAAACAAATGAGATTTACACAAGAAGGAGGAAACAATGGTGTTTGAGACTCACTGTATGTCATTTCCATGTACTGAACTCTTGTTATTTAACTATGCCGAGGTAAATTCAATTTTTGAATCTAGGGCACCTTTAAAATGAGGCATCAATATGAGATCTTGATTTTTTTTGTTTGTTTTTTTGTTTTGTTTTTTGTAGTCAAATATCAGTTAAATGTTTTTATTATTCATTGTGGTTTTTGACTCTGGTATAGTCCAGTATTTTTTTCTATTTAATTTTTATATATATATATATATATATATATATATATTTTTTTTTTTTTTTTTATGTAATTTTATTTGAAGTTTAATACTGTAATTCTAACAATGATTGACAAAGTCAATGATCACATTATTGGAAGGTCAAGTTAAGCACCATGCATTACAGTATTTATCACAGTGTATATCATATACATACTGCATACAATTTTCGTTTTAAAAAAGTAGGTAGAATGACAAATAAACATACCATATGTGCCCATGGTGTCTTGGAAATCACATCATGGGCATCCCAAACTTTGTTTTTTGATTTAACTTGACACTAAATCTCAAACCCTCAAGTTAGGTTTTACACCTTTCCATCTTGTTTTAAGCTACTGTTTTAAGGCTTAAGTAGAGTGGTGGGCTGAATATATATGTGTGTGTGTTTAAGACTGAGATGGACAGAAAATAAAAGAGAACTGGACAGACAAAGAGAGCGAGAGGGTGATCGAGAAGCCGCTAGTGAATGTGCAATAGTAACCAGTGCAACGTGATCCAAATCACAGCTTCTCAGCAGTAGACTCCCTCTTTCTCTTCTCGTTTTTGTGGTTATTTGGCTGTCCACAGGAGTCATCGGAGCAGAGAAATTGCCTGTTATCTGGGGGGTCGATTTCTCATGCGCCCTTAAATTGCTTTGTATTGACACTCTGTCATCATGTGGATCTTGCCGTTAGCCCCAACAGTCTCCCCTCAGGTGTGTGTTATACCCCTCCTTAAGACACAGAGTACGGGTGTGTGTGTGTGTGTGTGTGTGTGTGTGTGTGTGTGAGGGAGCAAGTAACTAATGCATGTCTAATAGGCTTTAACATGATTGTGTATCGTTTATAGGGGTGCTTAGCCTGGTGAGAGGAGGTGCATGAGCCACTGAGAAGTTGGGCATGGCATTCGGAAATCCATATAGGCTCTTTGGTACACTTTGGTGTCCTGCTTTTTGTTGTGAAAAATACAAAATTCTGTCATGAAACTCTAGATGGAGCGTGCTGATAGGTCCTTGACCCAATCAGCTTGACCCTTATCGCTTATGAAATCACAAAGGCTGATTATTTTTTTATGCACAGCTTGTCAATGAAGTATGCTAATTTATCTGAAAGCACTGCGAGTTTAAATGGCTTATAATGTACATTTGAAAAAGCAACACACATCAAACATCTTTCCAGACATGAGAAGCATTTATTAACATCTTGTCCAACAAAAGACAACATTTAATAACGATTTTACTCCAAACTCACTTCATAACGACAGTTGAGCATCCTTCTGTGAGATGATGTGGCTTCTTACACAGAATAAGGCAGTCATGTTTATTAGTCATGTTCAGGGTTGCCAGGTTTTCACAACAAAACTCGCCCAATTGCTCCTTAAAACTAGCCCAATGGCATTTAAGGGGGGTCCCACGGTAAAAATCGCGTTCCGGAGGGTAAAATTTGTGTTTTTGGCAGGGCTCCCCTGGTAAAATTAGCATTCCAGGGACTAAATATCACATTATTTTGGGTCGATTCAACCCGCGGACATGAAAAACAACCCCCGGCAACAGTGTAAAAGTAGCCCAATTCCACGGGAAAACCGCAGACTTGGCAACACTGGTCATGTTTAATCAATCAAAGCATTTAAATCTTCTGTTTATTCAGCGATATGATGCACGTTTCTGCGCAAGAGCACCCTCTGGCTTTCAGATGGAGAAGAATTTACTACTGATCACCGAGCCGTACAGATCTGATAAGCTGCGCATGAAATAATCGCAGCCTTTGCCAAATCGCGTGCGGTTCAATCGCGATAAATCAGTGCAGCCCTATTTAGAATAACTTTTCCATTTTACTATGTTATTTTATATACTATATTATTTTTTGATGAATATTTTTTGAACATTGTAAATGTCTTTACTTTCAGCTTTGACCAATTTAACATGTCCTTGCTGAATAAATGTATTAAATTCAATTTTATCTAATTTTAGTCATTTAAGTAATTTAAGCAGTTTTGCTCTAGACTAATTTTGGTTGCAAAACTTTCAGACATCATAGAATAAATATTTATGAATATAAATAAAGTTTTTTAAAACTAATTTATTATTTTTTTTAATTTATTTATTTACTTTTACTCAGACCCTATTACTGGAATGTGCTATAAAAAGTTTTCTTTTCTCATTACATGCAGCTAAAATGTACTCTAGAACTTTTTTCCTGATGCTTGTGTGTACAATCATTTCATTCAGTGCACTGCAGTCACAGTGGCATGTTTGGCTTGTTAATGTTAAAATGTGCTCAAATACACACCAGCTACATCGCATCGCAATGTGACAAACCTTGCAAATATAATCTGTCTCAAGGACAGAGATGAATAATCTCACTTGCATTTTCTGCTTTTAAACGTCTTTGTTTCATCACCTGCTCATGTATAGGCTGGTGAAAGAACGTTTTTCCTTATGAATGTTGCTTAATTGTAAACATAAGATGGCGAGTGAAACGTAATCATAGCAGTTGAAAACACACTTACATATAATAAACAAGAGTTTGCATTGTCTGAATAGTGCATGTTGTGATACCACATTTGCAACCATATAGCAATTACCAGGGCATTGCTATATGGTTGCAAATGTGTTCTGGCTAGTTTCTACACTAGGTGATTTAGTTTGTTCTAGGTGGTTGCTTACTATCCCAAGTCAAAGACTCAAGTCCCTCTTTCACTGTAAAGATGTGGTCACATTAGTGAAATTTCACGTAAAGAAGGTCCATTGTCAACAGCGTTGAAATGTATGAAATATTGCTCACAGAAATAACTTTCAAACCAAGTAACTTTTTTACCCTCACGCAATTACACAGATTCCTATTGAAATGTCTGGATTTCATTTGCGAAATTTTGCAGAGCAATGATAAATGTGACCTCACCTTAAGTCTACAAGATTTAAACCTGTTTTATTGTTTGCAAAGTAAAAGTCATTCAGAAAAGTAACGGCATACCTCTTTGAGGTATCATTCATGCTCATTGCATGAACGATCCTGGATGAGTTACGCTCTAAAGTTTAATGTACTTAGGATTAGGAGTTAGTTCAAATCCCTCACACCCAAAGTGTTAGGCGAAAATGATGGTTGCCTTAGCGAGCACTATAATTAAAATATAATTCTTTTATTTTTGCAATTGGCTGGTTGAGAACCTAGGGATTTTCTAAGACAGCTACTGAACTGTACATTTAAACTGCTCAGGGCTTTCACAACTATAAGTGATTCTAGCCTTAAAAACTCTGTATACAGCAGTTTATTACTTTTCCAAAGACTTTCATGTAAATGTCTCCCAATATGTTTTTGGTTTGGGCCGTTCTTACATGTGCCATACATTAAACAGAGAGGCTCACTTTATGGTTTTCTTTGAGGGCAGCGCTCTTGGATTAATTAATAGGCGTCCGCACCACATGCCAAAGCCAACAGGACTGTTTCTGATTATTATGTCTCTAAAAAATGTATATAAAAAAGCTTGCAAGTAGTCATGTAAAAAAAAATATATATTTCTGGAAGCTTGTTGGACTGTTGCACAACAACACTAGCAGCTAGCATTGCGCTTTAGCAAAAGTTGCTTTGTTGACAGTGGTGGTTCTAGAGGACAGTAACATGGTTGCCAGGCAGGGACCACTTGTGCTTTTAGGGGCACACATTAACATTTATCTTTACCTATTTTCAGGATTATTGATGATAATGTTACTAGGTCATGTATTATTTTGCAATCTCTACACTTAACTGTAATAAAAAGTTGATGATGTGTCTCCAAAATATCCCAGAAATGGCCATTGCCATCTTGTGCTGATGACGTCATTTGGAGCCGACGTCGGCGCAGTAGTGTCCGCTCATACTTCTGCAGACTCAATCACAAGCACAGCTGTCAATCATGATGCCACACCCACTTTTTATAGCATCAAATTATTTACATGAAACCAAACTTATTAGAAAAACAAACTTGAACATACATAAACTACCTAAAATGACAGAAACACTTAAAGGGTTAGTTCACCCAAAAATGAAAATAATGTCATTAATGACTCACCCTCATGTCGTTCCAAACCCGTAAGACCTCCGTTCATCTTCGGAACACAGTTTAAGATATTTTAGATTTAGTCCGAGAACTATGACTTTATTCAGCATTGTATTCTCTTCCGGAATCCATTCCACTGAATTGATTCCATTGAATCCTTTCATCTGTCGGCGTTGGTAATGCACTTTTACGTCGCTGTCTTTGCTGTTTAGGACATCCGCGACATGCACACTTACGCACCATTTTAAAAAATATAGCAATACCAAAATACAAACAATGTAGAATAGCTTGAATAGAGCGTGCGTCTCCCTCAGACTGTAAACGAAGCTCGGGCGCACCGGATAACACGTCAGCAGCGTCACTGCGGAGTCGTGAACCCGGATTGACAACAGACCCGGAAGAGAATACAATGCTGAATAAAGTCGTAGTTTTTGTTATTTTTGGACCAAAATGTATTTTCGATGCTTCAAAAACTTCTAACTAACCCACTGATGTCACATGGACTACTTTAATGATGTTTTTATTACCTTTCTGGACATGGACAGTATACCATACATACATTTTCCATGAAGGGACAGAAAGCTCTTGGACTAAATCTAAAATATCTTAAACGATGAACGGAGGTCTTACAGGTTTGGAACGACATGAGGGTGAGTCATTAATGACATAATTTTCATTTTTGGGTGAACTAACCCTTTAAAAAAATTATTTGAAGTGTAATTTCAAGCGAAATTAGTTTGGCTCATGTCCCATTCGTTTACATGGAAAGGGTGGGGTTTATGACCTATACTGCAGCCAGCCACCAGGGGGCGATCAAAATATTTGGCTTCACTTTTCAGGATGTGTGTGGCACACTTGAACGGCCGTCACTACTACTTGCGGATGCTCTCTTCTTACGTTTTTGCTTCTCTGCTTTGGTCGTTAAGGAATTTCTTTTAGTTTAAAAGAAATGCACAGTAAATTATTCTTTTCATCACTGCCACCACAGGACAAACCATGCATTGCACCCAGTTTCAGAAATTTTTTTGGTGTGATATAATTCAAAACTTAGGGGGGCCAAGCTTGTAGACACATCCCCCCACCCAAACACCCACCAGAATCGACCCTGTTTATTGCGCATTGCTGTCTGGGCTTTAAAACCAACTTGAAGAATAGGTGGGGTAAAGAGAGATGGAGTCCCAGGTGGATGCCGCAGTTCTCCCAGTGGGAGAGTCTGGAGAAAACCAAGGATGGCTGGAGCCAATTGGAGCGAATTGATCTTTCTTGCGTGGGCTCAACGCCAGCCTCCTGTGTTTTCTTTCTCCCTCTCACATTAGCATACCAAATAAGCTGCCGTTTCTTTTAGTATGCCAGCTTTCATTTGTCACCCCTGGTATAATACAACACCCGTGTCCCTTAGCACACAGCATGAGGTCCCCCCGCTGAGCCAACCGACTCTGTGTGTGTGAGCGAAAAGATATCCATTGAGTATGACACACAAAGGGTGTTTCTCTGCAGGTAGAGGAGATCTTAATAAGCGCCTGCATGTAAGAGTATGAACGTGTTTACATATGTGAGTGTGTATTTGTGTTTGCAGGTGTATCCAGTAAAATTAGATTTTATATGTTTTTCCTAGATAGCAAATAAATGAAATTAAATGGAGATAACATGAAGACTTTTGATTAAGTCTTCTAGTTCTTTTTTTTTTCTTCTCTTAGAGCAGGGGAGTACGTTTTATGAGAAAATACTATTTTAGTCTTTCTACTTCATACATTTCACATTTTATTTGCCATTTAATTGTGAAATTTACTACCAATTTCTCAAACCTGTAGGCGCTCCCATGAGAAGCACCTCTTAATATGTCAGAGCACTCCGAATGCTCCGACTTCTGGGCATTTATAACTCTTTTTTCCATATCTGTCTTGCATATGACTTAATTTTTTATGTGTTCATGCATTTGCATGACCTTATAATGCAAAAGCCACACAGAACGCCTAAATAAAAGCATCAGCCCACCACAATAATTCTGCCTGTCTCAAGTACAAGCTGCTAATTCACATTAAAGCACAAAGCAGTGCTGTGGGCGACTGTTTGAAAAAGAAATGGTGTGATTTGAAATGGAAATGAAAGAAGCTCGGTGCAAAGAAACGGCCGAGTACGAGGGAGGCCAGCCTTGGCTGAGACACAACTCTATTTGTAAAGGTCAGCATCTTTAGTAGGAGGAAAACTTCCCTGCGGCTCTCTCCTCCCAGGAGCCAAGGAAATATTTAGAGAAATACAATCGGTGCTTATTATTTGTGTGGAGTGTCGTGTTTAACTATTCCCGACAGGTTTTCGGAGCTGATTCCTGTGAGTCACTGCCTCCCTCCCTCTGTATTCAGTCTTGGCTCCTGCGCTCAAAAGGCGGTGCTGTGTAGCACTAAAGCTAGGTGCTAAACGGCTAGGCTGCTGCTACAGCTGTCCCACTCGTCTCCGTTTGGTCTGTCAGGCTGCGCAAGCTGCTGACAGTCTAATAGGAGATCAGACTGAGGTGTTACAGCTGGTGTTATGGCGGAACTCTTAAAGTTTTTTGCAATTTTGTTTGACGATGCCTCCCAAGACTAAAAACCTTTTCCTGTCAAAAAATTCAGGGACAAATCCTCGCAAAGACAGTAAGTAGACATATAAGAGGACACCGTGGAGACCGTCCCTGGAAAACACAGTGAGACGCATGTATGCGAGCAAGAAGTAAGACACTAAATAAGATGACATGGCAGCTTTGAGTCCCTTCGTGTAGCAGATGTGCATTTTCCCTGCTGAAAAGACCAGCTTAAGTGGTCACCAGCATATGTTGTGTTTTGGATGCTGGTTCCCAGCATGGGATGCCATTGTGCTGGTGTCCTTATGTAACTTTTTAAAGTAGCTTAAACAGCAAGGTGCCATTTTTCAGCTAGGCTCACATAGCCAGACCTAAATGGCATAACATCTGAACCGCTTTGAAGCTTATTCTGGGCAAGAATCATTCACTTAGACAGAAGAGACTGACTGACAGACTGATTGACTTGTAAAGAAACGAACAGTTTTTATGTATATGCCATTATGGGAAACATATTTTGAGCTAGTTTATTGCATACACTACCATTCAAGATTTTTTGTGTGTGTGATTATTGTGTTGTGATGTTGTATTGTGGCCATATTCCAGGATGACAATGTCAAGATTCACCAGGCTCAAATTGTGAAAGATTGTTTTGGAAGGAGAATGAAGAATCAATTTAACACATGAATTGAGTCCAGACTTAAATTCATAGAAAGTCTTTGGGATGTGCTGGAGTAGACTTTACAGAGTGCTCGACTCTTGCATTGTCAATACAAGATCTTAACCAAAAATTGATGCACTTCTTAATGTTGATGCACAATAAATGTTGTGATGTTGCCAAACATATAACATCCTAGAATTGCTGATATTAAAGTGGTCATGAACTGCATTGTTTTATAATGTTTCCTGGGGTGCACTTATAATGTTAGTATGCTTTTTACATCCAAAAATTATCATAATTTATAAATAAAAGGCATTTTTCCTACCCTGATTTTAGCCCTCTGGTTTGAACGCTCTGTTTTAAGGGGCGTATCTGCTGTGAGACTTCAGTGTAAACGCCCACTGCTGTGATTGGCTAACATCTTTGCATATGAAATAGCTAAGTCTCTTGAAAACCTTTAGCATGTTTTTACTATTACAGCTCTCAAGGTTAACTAATCATGAAAAGTGTTGCATTACATTTAGATCTATGGCATTATATTTAGATCGTGGCATGAAAGGTCGCAGAGATGAACACTGTGTAGCCGGTCTCATATGTTGAGCGCATGAAAGCAGTGATCTCATCATTGCAACTCAATTTCTGTACACTAACAAATGCTTTCATCTTCACTAACAGTGCAAACGCAATATAACTAAGAGATTTGTTTAATTAAATGGGAGTTTTGCGCGTAGCAGTCACGATAAACTCACGCTGTTCCATTGACAGCTTCAGCGTAATGCAAGTTGACCGTTTAGTCACTGGTTTGATTTACTGACACACAGACAAAGAACATCTGACTGTAGATGAATCATTACATATCAGATCAGGCATTAGAATTAACACAATTACTTACATGTTGCATTACTGTCGAGTCCAGGCACTGCACAATATTTTGTAATCCTCAACGGCATGTTTATTGCTTGGTAGCTCGATCTGGTTTAGCACCACATAGGCCTAGGCTACCTATTCTATTGCATGTCATGCGTGAATCGGTGGGCGGAGCTAAACAGGCAGTGATGAAGTAGGCGTTGATCTTATTCTGCGGAGGCGGTGCTTGCTGCCCTTTGACGTCATAGATCCCCACTTTGAAAATCCTGTCGTTTGCTGGGTCTGGTGTCTATAAAAGCTTTTATTGGACTAACAAGGAAGTTTTCAGCTCTAAAACTTACAGGATATTCTTATAGCATGATGACCTCTTATATGTCAAAAGCTCAAGGAAAATTTTATTTCTCAGTTCATCACCCCTTTAATAATAAAAAATATCATAAGATAATAAACAGATTAACAGATTAGACTTTGTCAGATCGAGAAAGTACTTTTGCTTTGTGAACTTTATGCATCAGATGGTCAGCAAATGGACTGTTGGCAGTGACAGTGCAGCTTGACTAGCTTCACAAGTTTTCTATTGGTCCATCTGCTAGACCAGCACTAACTCATCTGAACCAGCACTTTCATCGGGTTTGTGCTTTACACACTCCTGAAAACATTTAAAATCTCACCAGAAAAACTAGTTAGGCACAACCGCTTTGTTTGCAATCACTTGCCACTCTCGACCAATAATGAGATGTTCTCCCTCTTGAGAACACTCTAGGTTCTTTGAGCTGGGAATCATTAAAGCGGTTTTGCTTATGCGTATTCGCTCGCCACTGCACAAAGTTTCGACATTACCCCTTGAGGAATGGAAGTCATAGCCCGCTCAAGGATCTTTAGCTCCCTGCAGAGCTCCGGAGACGAGCTGAGCTGGACTTATCAGCCGCCTCGCAGAGCATTGTGCACTGGGAGAGATGTCGGAGAGAGACTTCCTCCTGCATTAATGAATCCAGTCAGGCAGGATCTTAAGGGACCTAAAGACTCAGGCACAGAGGGGACAGGAGTGGTTTGGCATTTTAAGAGTCAGAGAATGATTCAGGATGTCGTACGCAGGTAGTTGTACGTATTTCCTACAAGGTGCTGACTGTGTAATGTAGGCTTGCTTATCTGAACTTCCCAGTAAAACGGACTAATATTTAAAACAGAACAAAGAAGGCTGTGACAGGTAAATAAGAGAGAATACTTGTCGAACGGCGGAAAAGTTAAAACCCAAACGCTCTCTTAACTTCTTTAGCCTTTTGTTGTAGCTAAGCAACTTCAAAGAAGCTGCGAGCTGTGAAAATCAGCCGTTAAAATTTCCGTTTACTCTGAGCTCCTTAAAGCGATCCACCTTTCTGTGGTAATTATTTGCAGCGTGATGAACTTGAGGGGTTGTTTTTTTTTCAGCCTGTTATATGCAGTGATCAAAGAGAGAGGAAGAAAGTGACTTTTCACACAGCTCAATGTGCCAGAAGCCTGTACAAGCATCTGCTTATGTGGGGCTCTGAGAGCCGGAGCTCCAGCTCTGAGTAAACATGATTGCGGGGCTCCAGCATGACTTACCCAGAGCTGTCTGACAACACAGGTGGTATTTAGGGCTTGTTAACTGATAGATCCGTGTCTTATAAGAGAAAGAGACGCTAATTATACAGTCACAGCAACTGAGACGTGTGACCTCAGAATATCCGTTGTGACTTGAGATTCGCCTAATTCAACTCATCTAATTACTCAAATGATTTTGTGAAGATTCACTATTAAAATGGAACCAAATTGGGCTGTAATGCACATGCTCAGTGGCATCTATCTATCTATCTATCTATCTATCTATCTATCTATCTATCTATCTCGTCTGGATCTTATCATTGTAAATCTTGTTCTATCTGTCTACCATTCTATATATCAATCTAACTTACCCTAAATTCTTTACATCTTTTGTTCCATATATTGTTCCATATATCAGTCCATCTATGGTTTCATATATTGTTCCATATATCAGTCCATCTATTGTTTCATATATTGTTCCATATATCACCCCATCTATTGTTCCATATATCACTCCATATATATTACTCCATATATATTACTCCATACATCGTTCCATATATATTACTCAATATATCGTTCCATATATGTTACTCAATATACAGTTCCATATATATTACTCAATATATCGTTCCATATATGTTACTCAATATACAGTTCCATATATATTACTCAATATATTGTTCCATATATGTTACTCAATATACAGTTCCATATATATTACTCAATATATCGTTCCATATATGTTACTCAATATACAGTTCCATATATATTACTCAATATATTGTTCCATATATGTTACTCAATATACAGTTCCATATATATTACTCAATATATCGTTCCATATATGTTACTCAATATACAGTTCCATATATATTACTCAATATATCGTTCCATATATGTTACTCAATATACAGTTCCATATATATTACTCAATATATCGTTCCATATATGTTACTCAATATACAGTTCCATATATATTACTCAATATATCGTTCCATATGTTACTCAATATACAGTTCCATATATATTACTCAATATATCGTTCCATATATGTTACTCAATATACAGTTCCATATATATTACTCAATATATCGTTCCATATATGTTACTCAATATACAGTTCCATATATATTACTCAATATATCATTCCATATATGTTACTCAATATACAGTTCCATATATATTACTCAATATATCGTTCCATATATGTTACTCAATATACAGTTCCATATATATTACTCAATATATCATTCCATGTATGTTACTCAATATACAGTTCCATATATATTACTCAATATACAGTTCCATATATATATATATTACTCAATATATCGTTCCATATATATTACTCAATATATCGTTCCATATATGTTACTCAATATACAGTTCCATATATATTACTCAATATATCGTTCCATCTATTAGTCAATATATCATTCAATCTAGCTGTCCATCTATGATTTGTTCTTTCTATCGATATATTGTATCGTTTTAAATATTGTTCTATCTATCATTCTATCTGTCTGATTTAACCCTCTGGTGCTCTTCGGTCATTTTTGACAAAAAGATTTTACGTTTTAGTTTTTCAGAATTTTTTGCTTCACCAGAATGGTATGAAACTTGGTAAAGGTTTTGGCACTTACTATATGAAACACACACACACACACACAAACAAACAAAATCACGGACATGATTTGAAAAGGTTAAATGGTTTGAAAAAAATAGTCACACATACTCCTCGCAGTCAAAAATTACAGAATTGGAAATGAATGGGAAATTAATTTCATCTAGTGGAAACATTTGTACTGCGCCCAAACAAAATCTTACTGAAAGCTCATTTTTTGAGATATCAACCTCAAATTTGGAACACAACTTGTTTAGATTTATGGCTTTCTCACAGTTTTAGAGTAAAACGTTTTGGAAAATATACATTTCATATAAAAATTTAAAATAGTATTTTTGTGCATTTTTCATAATAATAAACTTAATCTAACTATAAGTTCACTTTTTTTTCACTTCAGCAATAATCTGCCATGTATCCAAACTTAAGTCTATGCACCAAAGCATTTATAACACTTAAAGTTGGAAATTCCATTTTCAGGTTTATGCTCAAAAAGTAAATAAATGGATTATAACTACTGCATAAATATAATTTAATACCATAAAATCCCTTAAAAATATAAATTATTAAATAAAAATCCATAATCAAACTAAAATACAGTACATTTATTTATTTGAGGAAAAAAATTCTGTCATTTTTGACTGCCACACAAGGAGCACCAGAGGGTTAAGTGGTTGCCAGTGTGTTTCTATGCAGTTGCTAGGGTGTAATAAGTGTTTGCTAAGGAGTTGCTTGCTTAATTAAGTCAATCCCAAGTGTCTGTGATATTCCTTATGCCTTCATTCTTTTATTATTTTTTATGTTTTGATTTTATGTTGTTTAGAGCTTGTTTTTGGAAAGATTCACAGCCAAATATAGAAGTGAATTAATTTCAAGTTTTTCTAAAAAAAAATGTTTTAATTAAATATTAAGCAAATATTTTTAATCATTTAAAGTTTGATTTTTAAATGATTTGTTGTATTTATTTTAGTTAAAGGAATGCTTGCTGATGAAAACCTGTGTACTTCAAATTTTATGACACATTTCCCAATTTGCACAGGGAGGATATTGATTCAAATTGGACTCAAGCGAGGTCAGATGTGACAATAACAAGTCAGACAGATTTGAACCCGAGGCTCAGCACCCGTGGAAATGTATTTAATTCATCTCTATCAGTATGTCCTTTATTTAATATTTACAGGAAGGAAAACTGCAATACCCACTTTGTTGTGAATGCAAATATAAATGTTTTATCTCATGAATATGTTTCCTCTCCATACTGTTTATTCATGCATTTATTCATCCATTTTTCACGCTTATGAATCTGCAGAGACCTTGTTGCCGGCGTTGCATTGTGAGAGTACTGCAGAGATAGATACACAGAGTGCTCATGATAAATGTATGCACCTTTGTCGCCCTACAGAGAGAGTGTCTTTCACCTCTGTGCTGTATGAACAATGAGAACTTGTTGGTGTTAGAAATTACTCCACTACAGGACGAAGATATGGGGAAAATTGGTATTTATTTAAAATACAAAATGTACATGCTCTTTATTAAGTGAGCCGTTCGACGCGGAGTGCAGCTCTTGGCAAAAATTGGACTGAACCAAACACTGGCATCTTTGTTCATTGTGCTCAAAGTTGGAAAGGCTTCTTTTGTTGCACTTGGAAGTAATACGGATGAGATCATTATTGTTTAATATGTTTGAAAACTTTCCTATGTGTGTCATATTCTCATTCTAGAAAGAATGCACATCAAAACCAGAGAGAGTGACAGTCAGAACCTAGTTAAGAATTCCTAATTAATTTTAGTAAGGAAGCAGGCATGCATTCAACCTGTACGGTCCAGACTATTGCAGCAGCGGCGTCAGGCGCTAATTCGCTTTGGTTTTTGACTAAGAAGCGAGGCTTTTGAACTCAGTCAATTATAGAGGTGTTAACGCAAACTTTTTCCACTGTGTGCACTTTCTCTATTCTCGTTTCAGATTTTTTCAGAGCTCCCTTTTGCTAGTTTTTATAAATGAGCACTTAAAAGACCATATTTTTCCTCTTTTCAAGCGCACCTCTTTATCCTCATTTATTCTCACCTGTGACTTCCGAAATGAAACCATGCAATTACGAAACATTACGTTCACCACTAAATCACAAATTCCCCAGACATTTAAAAGGAAATGGCCATCAAATTCAGATACTATATTTATTCTGTGACCCCCTGTCTTTGTGACAAAGTGTAAAATTGCCATTTCCAGTTGGATTAAAGTTCAGAATTTCTTAATAAATAAGAGTCTTTTGAACAGCTTTTGGGTTTTTTTTCTTCAAACATCATATTAAGGTGGCAAAAATGCCTTTAAAATGGTAGATCTCAGAGAAGTCATGGCAACAGGAAGTAGCACCACGTGCCACAATCTGTGATTTATCCATGGAGCAGAACGCTTGCCTTTTTCATTCCATCTGACATAAAAATAGAGGCAGAGGGAAAAACAGAAAATACACAGAGTGGTCCAAAAGTCTGAAATATGAAATCTAATTTAAACCTGAAATCAAGTTTTAGGAGTCTGAACATTTTTAAATTAAGAAACAATGATGAAAAATAATTAGAAATATGGGTATAAATATTTGTTAACATCAGGTATCATGAACTAACAATGAACTTTTAAAGTATTAATCTTGGTTTAGTTTGTGCATAATCTTTTAACAATTTCAAGTTGTATACATGAACTTTATTTAATGAATTATGAACAGTTAAATTAGCATATAACAATAACATTATGTTCACATTAACCCTCAGGGGTCTGAGGATTTTTGGGGCCCTGGAGAAGTTTTGACATGCCCTGACATTTGTGCTTTTTTCAGTTGTTCATAAACATATTAATGGAAAAAGTGTCATTACACTGTATTCCAGCACAAACTAGGCTACAATAATATGTGAGGAACATGTATGTACTTGTTTGTGTTTTTGAAGGAATAACGTTTATGCGTGGTTATTGAAAAAAAAAAAACTTAAGTCACTGAAATAAGGCCAAAAAAAGTATATTAAATCTGTGTTCATAAGACTTCTAGGTATTGGAGGTTGTAGACTAGAGTTTTTTGCTTCAGAATGAAGTAAAATTATCCTTCCTACTCCTTCATATAAAACATAGAGAGATTTAAATTTTCTAAGACACTTTTGGTCAAGAAACACAGTATGCGAGGAGGCGGGAATCCTCATGTATAATGGGTGATTCTCACCTGAGAAGACAAAAGAATTGAATAATAATGACCTGAAATGACTTGCATATTAATGAGGCCTTTCAGTCAGGTAGCTGTTAAAAAACCCTCTGTGATCATGCTAATAACAGATTAAAGTCCACTCAGGACAAAAAAACATGATTTTTGTGATCTCATGCATGCACGTATTATTGCACATGATATGAAGAAAATTTTGTATAGGCCTATGTTAAATTACACTACCAGTCAAAAGATTGAACACATTATAATGCCATTATAATGTTTTTAAAAGAAGTCTCAAGTCTCTAACCAATAATGGTTTCTATTTTAATATACTTTAAAATATAATGTATTTCTGTGATGCAAAGCATCTGAACATTCCTACCTCTAGGGCATTTCATATAGGCTACTATATTTGTTATATTATAGAGCCTAAATGTTGATGTGCAGTTGACAAACTATACATCATTAAAAAGATCTAAGACTGAAGCTTCACATTTTGACTCTTAAAATCTTATATTGACCATCATTTCTTAATATGCTTAAAAGCATACACATTTGGAGAAATATTGATGGATTCTCATATGTTCATATCAATTTTCTATACAGAGGAGTAATATTTATTATTCTATATTTATTGTCATCATTATGAGCGCTGGATGCTGTGTTTTTAATTCATTTGCAGCCGGAGGGCGCTCTGCCCCTTTTGTCCACAAATGCCTCAGTAAAAGAAGAGGAATATCATGTGACAATCAAGGAACTAACAGAGGCAAGAGATCGCTAAATATGGCTATTCAAAACACTTTTGAAGACAATAAATACACGATTGAGATGATGAATGCATGTATTGCCTCTGAATTTGCGTCTGAATAGCGCTCGCTCCGTGGGCGTGGCCGCATTAGCGGATAATGAGCTGAATCACAGACTTCTGACATGGCTCTCTTTCATACAGATTACATAAACACAGAAGGTTTGTTTTCGATTTGACTTACATGATTTAAAACCTGACATCTTAACATTTTTTTAGACATAAGTGTATTTTTTCTGTCATTAGTATTCACTAAGTTACAGTTCATTTTCTAAGAACTATCAGATTGGAGTTCGTTCAGAGGGAGAGGAGAAATCACGCGTCATGTTAGTTTTCTTTATTTTACAAAGAGCACAACATTTTGTTTTTACTCTGAGTGTACACAAATGAAAGAAGATATTCCACTGATTAAAATGGTGTATAACTCTTAATTGTATGTGCAACATTGACGGAGTATTTTGAGTCTCTTTCACACTGATAAGAAAAAACCACGGTGGTATCGCCGGCGATACCTTCAGACCTCAGAGTGTTAAAAGTGTTAAATTAATGTACTTAATAATACTAATTGCATTCAATTTTAATAATGTTTCCTGAAGTGCATTTATAATGTAATATTTTTACATCCAAAATTGTCATAAATTAGAAATAAAAGGCAATTTTCTACCCTAATTTTAGCCCTCTGATTTGAACGCTCTGTTTGAAGGGGCGTGTTTACTCTGAGACATCAATGTAAATGCCCACTGCAATGATTGGCTAACATCTTTGCATATGAAAGAAGTATTACATGTGGAACTCTCTCGAAACCTTTTACTATTACAGCTGTCATTAACTAATAGTGAAAAGTGTTCATTATAGCATTATATTTACATCTGCTCCCTTCGCATGAAAGGTTGCAGTGATGAGCATTGTAGCCGATGACAGACATGTCTGTTGAGTGCATGAATGCAGTGATCTCGTCAACGCAACTTGATTTCTGCACTCTTACGAGAATGTTTTCATCATAGCTAACAGTACAAACATGATGTAAATAAGAGATTCATTGTGCAAATGTGACTGATTTACCAAAGAGTCCACAGTGAAATGTACCAAACAAACAAACAATGCTCTATTGAGACATTCACATAATTGAAAATAAATAGCCACTTTCCTAGCATTAGGATCCTTTGGAAGGTAATGTTATTTTTAGTCCAGTGATCATGTATCTCACTAACGCGCCAGTGGGCGGGGCCAAAGACTTGATGATGTAGAAGTAGGAATTGATTTGATACTTCAGAGGCGTTTTTTTTTTTTTTTTTTTTGTCGCACTAATGCATCATAATGTGACAAAATTCCAAACAAGTAATTTTATGAGCTTGGATTCAATAAAAGCCGTTTTTGGATTAACAAGGACGTTTTGAGTTCTGAAACTTATAGGATGTTTTCATAGTACAATGACCTCTAACATGTCAACATGTTAATTTCTCAATTCATGACCCCTTTAACTAACGTAAACCAATTAAACCTTTTTCTAAGGTGTTATCAAAATATATAAGATATTTTGCGTTATTTCTAGGTCACTGATTAAATTATCAAATTTGTGACAGTGAGCATGTCAAGTCATTGGGGCATGTTGTCACAAAAGGCCAATATGTTAAATAAACTGTATATATATTTTTTTCCTAGCCATTTTTGTAGCTAAGTCTTTATATGTCAATACAGAAATTGACTTTTAAAAAGTGAGAAATATTCACTGGAATATAAAGTGTGACTTTAAAACTTATACATTTGTAGTTGTGCAAACTCTCATTCCAATGTGTGATCAGTATTAAAGGTGCCCTAGAATTAAAAATTGAATTTATCTTGGCATAGTTAAATAACAAGAGTTCAGTACATGGAAATGACATACAGTACATTCCTCCTTCTTATATAAATCTCATTTGTTTAAAAGACCTCCGATGAACAGGCGAATCTCAACATAACACCGACTGTGACGCAACAGTTGGGATCATTAATATGTACGCCCCCAATATTTGCATATGCCAGCCCATGTTCAAGCATTAGACAAGGGCAGAACGTCTGGATGTGTACAGCTGAATCAGACTAGGTAAGCAAGCAAGAACAACAGCGAAAAATGGCAGATGGAGCGATAATAACTGACATGATCCATGATATCATGATATTTTTAGTGATATTTGTAAATTGTCTTTCTAAATGTTTCGTTAGCATTTTGCTAATGTACTGTTAAATGTGGTTAAAGTTACCATCGTTTCTTACTGTATTCACGGAGACAAGAGCCGTCACTATTTTCATTTTTAAACACTTGCAGTCTGTATAATGCATAAACACAACTTCATTCTTTATAAATCTCTCCAACAGTGTAGCATTAGCCGTTAGCCACGGAGCATAGACCCCATCTCATTCAGAATCAAATGTAAACATCCAAATAAATACCATACTTGCGCGATTAGACATGTTGCATGACGAACACTTTGTAAAGATCCATTTTGAGGGTTATATTAGCTGTGTGAACTTTGTTTATGCACTGTTAAGGCAAGCACGAGCTCCGTGGGCGGGGAGCGTGAGCATTTAAAGGGGCCGCAGCCTAAATCGGCGCATATTTAATGATGCCCCAAAATAGGCAGTTAAAAAAATTAATAAAAAAAAATCTATGGGGTATTTTGAGCTGAAACAGACACATTCAGGGGACACCTTAGACTTATATTACATCTTTTAAAAAGACGTTCTACGGCACCTTTAAGAGCACCTCTTTGAGCTTTAAAATTGCACTTGTTACAATGCTCATTGCCAGTGCAGAGGTGTGGATTGTATGTGTTTGTGTTTATTAATCATTGTATGTTGTCTCTGGCAGCATGGGATTGTGTGCGAGCATTTGTGCAGATGGACAGAAGGACAGGGCAGGTGGGGCGCTAGACATACAGATGGGACGCGCATACCACAGCCTGTCTTGTCACGAGGCTATTATCCCCCGAATCCTTCGATGCACACAGGTTATTGCTTTTTCTAAGCCTAAATGGCATATTTGTAGATAAACTTCTGCTTGATGACAAGCGGGCGGCACAATAAGTGTCACTGACAAAACATAAAAGCAATTCTAATGAAGACTTCCTTTAATGAACGTACTCTCATTAAGCCGCAGCTCTGCAGGTAAAACGAAAACAAAACGAGACACGGGCTGAACTCATCCCACGTTTGCCGTTATAAACGACAGTCTTTGAGACTCTTGTACATGTGTAGGACTGCAGGCTAACACATCTAGCCACTGTGTGACAGCAATTACTGTGTGTTTTCTCTCTGCCCGGCCTTTGCAGGGCGCTTCTGTGCGAGTGTAGTGGAGACGAGTGACGGAGATGAACTATCTTTGCTGAAAAGGTTAGTGGATGTGCATCAGCATGGAAAAACAATCCAGGGTATGTCTCCGTGCCTCCTTCACATGCTAGAAAAACACCATCTCCTCTGTATATATTGCATGAAATTCTGTTTTTTTCCTTGAATAAAATCAAAGGGGGGGTGGGGGCTCGGGTATCCTCGCTCTTGTCTCCGAGACCTCCCTGGGGTGTGTTGCCGTGGAAACGGCCCCAGGTAAATCAGCCTCCTGAAGGTGGTTTCTTCTGGTTCCATTCTGCTTCAATAGGCCAGAGACTGTGTATTTCTCCCAGCGTGGGAAACGGAACAGGCTAAATGAAGTCGACAGTCGAAGGCCCCAGGGAAGCCCACAGGCAGACTTGTGTACCAAACTCATTGGGCTGATCAGCTAAACGCACTCCATTAAGGTGGGGCTCATGTACTATAGTGAGTAATACTTGAAGAATTCGCTGATTAAATGACAACCTTAAAGTCAACATGAAATCAAAATGGACCCCATTTACTTGGTACACATATTTGGTCTTATAGTGAACGGTTCACTGGTGCATGTTATTCCAAACCAAACATATTTGTCTTCATAGTCCTTCCTCAAAGTGTAATAACTTGCTTCGCCTATGAAATAATCCCTATTATTTGTCAACCACCTGTCATATAGTGGCCACCTTTCACAATTCATAAATTCCCAATAGATAAAATGTTATTCTCTATTTTATTTTATTTTTTTCTAGTTGAATGTCCTGTTTCATTTAAAATTATATCCCTTATGGAAGTAACATGGGTTGCAAATGCAATTTTATGTTGGTTTAAAAATAAATATTTACTAAAGCACAAACAAATTTAAAGGATTAGTTCACTTTAAAATGAAAAAGATTCACTCACCCTGAAGCCATCCTAGGTGTATATGACTATCTTCTTTCTTATGAACACAATCTGAGTTATATTAATAAATATCCTGATGCGTCCAAGCTTTATAATGGCAGTGAATGGGAGCAACGAGTTTGAAACTCAAGAACCGTTGTCGCGTAAGTTACGCTTTTTCCTTAAGTTGAATGCGGAAGGCGTTGGACGTAGCGTAAGCATTTTAAACTGTGAGAGGCATTACACTTTCTTCGTAAATTGAATACGGAAGGCGGTCTGGTTGAAGCTAAATATTTTACTTCATAACTTGTTAAATATGGATATTTGTCTAACAAAAAGGCATCGCTTCACTTCAGAAGGCCTTTATTAACCCCCCGGGGCCGTATGGAGTACGTTTATGATGGATAAATGCACTTTCTTCAGCTCATACTCATTGGTCCCTTTCACTGCCATTATAAAGCTTGGATGAGTCAGGATATTTATTAATATAACTCCGATTGTGTTCATAGGATGGCTTAAAGGGTTAGTTCACCCAAAAATGAAAATTCTGTCATTTATTACTCGCCCTCATGCCGTTCCACACCCGTAAGACCTTTGTTAATCTTCGGAACACAAATTAAGATATATTAGTTGAAATCCGATGGCTCAGTGAGGCCTCCATAGGGAGCAATGACATTTCCTCTTTCAAGATCCATAAAGGTACTAAAAACATATTTAAATCGGTTCATGCGAGTACAGTGGTTCAATATTAATATTATAAAGCGACAAGAATATTTTTGGTGTGCCAAAAAAACAAAATAACGACTTATTTAGTGATGGCCGATTTCAAAACTTCGGAGCACAATGAATCAGTGTATCGAATCATGATTCAGATCGCGTGTCAAACTGCCAACGGCTGAAATCACGTGACTTTGGCGCTCCGAACAGCTGATTCAATTATGCTCCGAAGCTTCCTGAAGCAGTGTTTTGAAATCGGCCATCACTTTATGTCGTTATTTTGTTTTTTTGGCGCACCAAAAATATTCTCGTCGCTTTATAATATTAATATTGAGCCACTGTACTCACATGAACGGATTCAGATGTGTTTTTATTACCTTTATGGATTTTGAGAGAGGAAATGTCATTGCTCCCTATGAAAGCCTCACAGAGCCATCGGATTTCAACTAAAATATCTTAATTTGTGTTCCGAAGATTAACGAAGGTCTTACGGGTGTGGAACGGCATGAGGGTGAGTAATAAATGACAGAATTTTCATTTTTGGGTGAACTAACCCTTTAAGGGTGAGTAAGTCTTGGGGTAATTTTCATTCTAAAGTGAACTAATCCTTTAATGTTTGAAGTACTTTCTATATGCAGTTCGTCGGTGTGTTTCCCTGAGAATTGTAAAATGCATCTCTTTCTTACGCTTCTTGACCAGCCTGACCTATAGGCCTATCCAATTGCTTGAGTTTAGGGGGGGAAATATCTGAAATTAGTTTGATTTCAGACATTAATCATTTTTAACTTATATTTTAGACACAATATAGCCAGTTACTTTGTCTATTTTTTCTCTGCCAACAAAGTTACAAACAACTAGGCAAAACTGAATGAATTATTGCGCATAAGAGCAAACACAGTAGTTCAATGAATCTGTGTGTGTAATGATTCAGTGTTATGAGCAATATCACACGAGTAGGAGTGCGATATGGCTCTATATTTGCCCTCAGCCAAATCTGCACTGGAACAAATAATAAAATAATGAGACCAAAGATTGCCTGTTAGATATACCAAAAACGAATGATATCTCATGTTTAACCATGATAGAGACATCAGAGCCAGCAGCAAATTCCAGAAAAACTTGCCGAGGTAAGGCTGTTCTTGGCAGGGTATGTGTGCGCTGAACGGCCGCTGTTACCCTGGAGCTCACGTCTCCGAAAACGTTGGAGCAAATTTTCAAATGGCCACTCTTTATAAATAAACTGCATATTTGAAGTTTAAACAACATTCTTGCCTAAAAAAACCCTCTAAAAACTACATTCTGTGACACAACAGCAGTAGTATTTGTAAAATTATAGTGTTTTTGCTCTACGTCATGACACTCGCTGTGAGAAATGCTGCAAGCGGAGTAATACAAATGAAGAAACAGTTCCCGTGGTGATACTGGCAGAATATTGCATGGCTGGAAAGACCTCTCGGCCAATCTGATTTGAGAACCAGAAGTAACTGTTGTGTGTGTGTGTGTGTGTGTGTGTGTGTGTGTGTATATATATATCATTGTATGGGAGGAACCCATACAATAAACCTTATTTTTCTTTAACAGGAAGTGATAGAGGCTAGTGAACGTGTGACAGGAGCCCATAAATTCCTAATGCAAATTGCATTTACCGCAAAGTTGCTTGCGGGATGGCATAGCCAGTCTCCTCAAGACATATTGCATAGATTTACAGAGACATGGTGGCTGAATGCAACCGTGGGCTAATCTCCTAGACCGAATGCATGGTTTCTCTTTCTGCATGGAGAGTATGTGTCTGTCAGGCCTGTCACATTGGCCCTGCAGCTGTGTGACTCACTGCTCTCCCCAGCACTCCTCTTGAGACCTCCGCATGTCAGAACAGTCAATAAAGCCAGCGCAGCAGTGCCAAGAGCCTCCAGGGCTGCCCATGGTGGAGTCATTAATGGACCTGCATGGTAACATGGATAGGTGAGAGCTGGTCAGGTATCTAGTCGTACATTCCTACAAGCCTCCTATGAGAGTTGCATGGGGCCCAGTACAAGTACTTGAGGAACTCACATTTCCAACCTTGAGGATGATGAGTTTTTAACCCACAATTTATTGCTCAGTCAGGTCCCGCACTACAGATGGGCTTTGGTCTGTCGTACCGCCACGGCACATGAATGAATAGTGTACATCAAAGGCTTGTTTTTTTTCTCCTTTGTACATTTCATCTTTTGTTTGGATCACTTTTGACTATTTAGCTGTCGGCAGTAGTGTTGCAATGGCGATCTTTGGACGTGAAATAAGACAAAGTCACATTGCCGCAAGCGCATCGGTGGAGATAAAAATAAAGGGCAGTGGAGGGTGGGCACAGAGAGGGAGACGGATGGGAACAGACAGAATAAAAAATGTCCATTTGATTCTCTGTCAAAGACCAGGGTTCCTTCATCCTTTTTTAGTATTCTGAGGCAATTCATGGTGTTTTTTTGCATTCACTGGGAACTCATCTTGGTCCCTCCAACAGTATCTCAGATGATTCTACATGAGCTTATAGCAAAGATGGAAGCTCAATGTTCTTAATTCACAGAAAAATGTACTTGAGAGTTGACTTGGACTTCAAATTTGAGACCAAAAATATCTTTAAACTTGCAATGAAATGGAAGTAGTAACAGATATTTTCTTCTGTATTGTGATGTGATAGTGTAACGGATTATCAAAAAAGTAGAAATGTAGGGTGGAGACTTGGTTCTGTGCAGTGGTTGTTGATTGGATTTTGAGATGTGGGCTTTGCACTGAAAAGTTGTGTCAGAAGAATGTGAGATAACAGGGATGGGGTTCTGCATACATCACCAGAAAGAAACCTGTTAGTTTTCACCACAAATTCCAGTTATGGCATTTAGATTAAACATTACGAGATCAAAAGATTTTTGAAAAATGAAACGCCCATGGATGAATTGTTCGCAGACGCGTTTAGGTGTATGCATAAAAATTTTGCATCGTATCGTCCTGATGGATCCGGCTTTTTGGGAGCCTGAAACCACTATTTTTTTGAAACCGGGTCCCAGAGTGGATAAATCTGAAAACGACATTGTTGCGTTTTTGTGTGTACAGCCAATCCGTATATTTTGTGAAATGATGATGTCATCACCCCACGTCTCGACCCTAGTCAGACACCGCTACGTCATGTGACAGCAACAACAACAACAATGGTGGACTACATGCTTGTGTTCATGCCGCAGAAGCTACTGAGCCTATTAGCTTTACTAAAGTTTGTATACAGCACTCAAGGTTTATGCGCATGCTCCAAATCTTCTCCGTTTTTAGTGTATCTCTGTGGCAGAATTACAGCTCCACATACTGGACTGGCATGTATACTACATCGTTTTCAGTCTGTTTCAGTGGTTTCTTGTGTACGCAGATATTATTTGAGAAAAAAACCATCGGATAGGGAAAGCTCTGGCTTCGCGTGGATGTGGCCTAAAGGTGATGATACACAGGGCAACTTTTTGAGCAATGTTGCCGGGCAATGTTGCTGAGCAACGTTGCTTGAGCACTTTCCCACTGAGAATGAGCAACAAATTTATATCTAGATTCATTAGATCGGTCGTGGGCAATTTTTTGAGATCCTCCAATCAGAATGTTAGCAGCCGATCACGTGATTGGTTCGGAAATTTCAGAAAAAAATTCAAACAAGATGGCGGCCTCTCAGCGGCAGTGGAGCGGAGAAAAGGGGTGTGAACGTATATCTTTTTACGCTAGTAAGTTGTCATGCGTCAACCCAAAACAGGGAATTTACCTCATATAATGCTTAAAATAGCAACAACTGTCCAATGTAATGCGTGTAAACTGTAATTAAGCCATCAAATGTTTTCAGTTAAATACTAAAAAGACAGGGCCCATTTAACGTCTGTAGTAGTGTAGGCTGTAGGGTGTATGGCACATGAATGTAGCTTTTGACGCGATCGACGCGGGTTCGAATCCGCCTTTTGCCGAACTCGCTCTTCTCCCTTTTCCTATCAAAAATCAGATCGGAAAAGCATTTATTTTTAATTAAAAAGAAGAAAATATTTGAAAAGTTGAAATGAAGTGCCTAACAAGTGTTTATAGTAAGGTATTTATTGGGTTGGCAATAGATTTGCTCCTCTCTGAACTGTCCGTTGCCCTAATTAGTTGCCCTGTGTCTCACCAGATTGCCCGTTGACGGCAACATTGCCCAGCAACATTGCTCAAAAAGTTGCCCCGTGTATCATCACCTTAAGTCTGTAAGAAAAAATATTTATTTATTTATTTAGGCTACTTACTTAAAGGAAACATTTATCAAACATCACAATGATGCAAATGTGCCAAATTTAGCCAATGACTAATTTTTTATCTGCTGTCCCTGGGCAGGTTGAAGGTCAAAAAATATGCTGAAAAAAGCTTTAAGAACCCTGTTTAATGCTAAATGCCAATAATGCATATTGCCATACTAGGCGGGCCAAGTTTCTGATTACTTAAGTGTCACTGATGGTCGTGTTGTGTCTTCATTTTCTGACCGTGTCAGAAAGTTGCGGAAGTACAGTTAAAAAGTCATTTTTGAAACTTATTTTTGAAGTCAATAATTCAAGATCAAGAAAAAATTGATTCCTCATGATATGACAACTTTAACATTCAGGTTCATGATTTTAAAGGGTTAGTTCACCCAAAAATGAAAATTCTGTCATTTATTACTCACCCTCATGTCGTTTCTCACACGTAAGACTTTCGTTAATCTTCGGAACACAAATTAAGATATTTTTCCTAAAATCTGATGGCTCAGTGAGGCCTGCATTGCCAGTAAGACAATGAACACTTTCAGGTGCCCAGAAAGCTACTAAAGACATATTTAAAACAGTTCATGTGACTACAGTGGTTCAACCTTAATGTTATGAAACGACGAGAATACTTTTTGTGCACCAAAAAAACAAAATAACGATTTTGACCATATCTAGTGATGGGCGATTTCAAAACATTGCTTCATGAAGCTTTATGAATCTTTTGTTTCGAATCAGTGGTTCGGAGCGTGTATCAAACTGCCAAATCACGTAATTTCAGTAAACGAAGCTTTGTTACATCATAAGTGTTTCGAAATTTCAATGGTTCACCACTGGAGGGCGTGAATTTGGCAGTTTGATACACGCTCCGAACCACTGATTCAAAACAAAAGATTCGTAAAGCTTTTGAAATCGCCCATCACTAGATACTGTCATAAAGTTATTATACATCCTACATCTAGTAGCTTTCTGGGCATTGAAAGTGTTAAAGGTCCCGTTTTTCGTGGTTTTTTGAAGCTTTGATTGTGTTTATAGTGTGCAATATAAGTGTTCATGTTTCGCATGTAAAAAAACACAGTATTTTTCACATAATTTACTTATCTGTATACCGCTGTTTCCACTGTCATAAAAACGGGCTGATGACTTCCTTGTTCTATGAAGTCCCTCCTTCAGAAATACGTAACGAGTTCTGATTGTGCCAGCGGTTCCTGTGTTGTGATTCGACAGCAGCTTAGCGTTCCTTGCCCGGAAAGGTCACGCCTCTTACCATAACGTGGAGATGCACGCGCTCAGTGTTATTGTAAACATGTCTTTAATTTTACCCTATCAATTTGAGCCGGAATCAGACCCGGTGATTGGACTGCGGGATGAAAATAACAGCGTTTCGACGACATGGTGACAAACACACTCTACAAACGCAACTCTTGCGTATTCCTGTGGGTGGAGGTTAGTCAAAAAACTGTTTTAGTGGCGTCATTAAAGAAGGAAGTAGAGGGATGTAGTCCAAACTGGCCGTTCGATGTAGGCGACTTCTGTTAAATAAAATATCTCGCTTGGCATTGAACTTTGAGCTTTAAAATTTTACAGATTTTATTTATACTCTAACAACAACATTACACACTAACTAAAGTTTGAAACATGGGATCACGAAGAACGGGACCTTTAATTATGTTGCTGACAATGGATTTTATGAAAAATATCTTAATTTGTGTTCTGAAGATGAACGAAGGTCTTACGGGTGTGGAATGACATGAGGGTGAGTAATTAATGACAGAAATTTCATTTTTGGGTGAACTAACCCTTTAATGTCTGCTGTGGCAACATCAGCATCACACTCCTTGTCACTTGTCTACAACTGAAAGTTGAAAAAGAACTATTGAAACTTCCACTGTGCAAGGGGTTGTGGATAAAATTACCATATACAGCATGCAGGGATGCACACATCCACAATCCTCTAGAAACAGTCTGAAATTGTATCCTTTCAATGCTATTTTTGATGTAACAATGATTTGGATTACGTAAACACTTTTTCTCACAAAATGGATAGTATGTGAACAGGAAAAAAGTGATAGTCTGTATTTTGGCCGTGTATATGTGTGGTCTCAGTGGCCTCAGTGTCAGTCTGAACACTCTCACCTGTCTGTGTTTTAGAGATGTAGTCTGGGATGCCCACATGTAGTGTTCATGGCCACAGAACAAGTTTTCCAGTACAGTCAGATCAGTCAGCCGTGAGTGGGTTGAGAGCTGCTTCAGAGGGCCAGATGTAAAGGACAGCCTGTGAGAGTCCAGCAGAACCAGAGATGAGCTCAGAAGTGCAAAAAGAGAAGTCACTGGCTCTATTCATCTGTATAGAAACGGAAAAGGTGTTGGAAAATTGGATATTCTGTCATTTATTCATCCTCATGCCAGTTTTTGTTCATTATTTGAAAATGTTTCATTGCTCTCAGATCTCAAAAATGTTGCAGCTTGGTTCATCTGTATTTGACATCATTGACATCAGACGGTGCTTTGATAAGATCAAACATGCACAGCTGCAAGACTCCTTTTAATATTCATGAAAATATCTTTATAGTTCTGCTTAAACATCATTGTTCTTTTTTTAAAGTGGCAGCACCCTCCTCCTCACTCTCATTTCTTTAACCATTGTGACTGTAAATACCACCTTTCTGGACATTATATTGGTACTGATGGAGGGCTTACATGAAGGGTTCATTTGAATAGTGTCAGCAGGTTAAGCATTAGAGAAAAAATTATGAGAAATGAAAGAGAAAAGGTGCAAGCGGTTGATAGTAACTAACAGAGGGCTGGTGAAAGAAACTAATTTTAAAAAGCTGTAAAAGCAGAATAATCGACTTTGGTGTTCGGATAGTGTTCCTATCGACAGACTCCAATGAAATCTGGTCTATAGTTAATTTCCTAACTGAGGCTTGAGTGGATGGGTAAAATGTTTTTGAGCATTATGTCTCTTATGCTCCAAGACTGTACACTGTAAAAAAAAATCCCAGTAAAATTTACGGTAAAAAACCGGCAGCTGTGGTTGCCAGAACTTTACCGTAAAAAATACAGTAGCAACGTAAAAAAAAAATCTGTTAAATTTACGGTAAAATAGCGTATTTCATTAACTGATATAATGTTAATTTACCAACCTAATGAAGTACTAATATCTGTTTTGTACCTTTATAATACACTGACAGTCACCAAACACAGTGGTGATAAGAGTCACATGATGAATCAAAGTTCATCACAAGCAGATTTTCCACAAGCTGAGAAGGACAACACTAACATATAGAATGTGCACACAGTGTCATTCCATATGAAATTTTAAAAATGCAATAAACATTAATTTAACAACATTAGATGTAACATAAAACCCTAATGTACATAACTGATTAGAAAAAAATGAGAAAAACTAAGAAGAAACAGTTATTTCAACGAAAATATATCAAATGTGAAATGTCACGCAGGGAATTGTGGGAATGTCAATTTACGGTTTTTCACTGTAAATTTTTACAATGAATTGTTATTTTTCACTTCCAAAAACTGTGAATTTAACGGTATTTTACCGTAAAATTACATTAAATGTACCGTTAGATCTATTACAGTTATTCACCGTATATAGTACGGAAACTTTCTGTAAACCAATTGACAGTTTTTCACCGCAGCATTTTTACAGTCTTTTACTGTAAAAAATCACGGCCATTTTTTACAGTGTATTTATTTGATCGAAAATACTGTAAAAACAGTAATATTGCAAAATATTATTACCATTTAAAATAACGGTTGTGTAATGGATGAATTTTTAGTATCATTACTCCAGTCTTCAGTGTCACATGATCCTTCAGAAATCATTCTAATATGCTGATTTTGTGCTCAAGAAACATCAACGTTGAAAACAGTTGTGCTGCATAATATTTTCATGGAAAGTGTGATATGGTAATGTAAATAGGTTGAGAGTTTCTGTATATTTTCATTCAAAAGGATAGTTTACCCATAAACAGTGCTGGGTGGATTACTCGCAAATTGTAGTCCGTTACTGATTACAAATTACACGATGAAAATTTTAGTAGTAACATTATCTAGATTACTCATTTTAGGTAATATATTCGGACTACTTTTTGATTACTTTTAGATTACTTTTAACCTAACTCATTTATCACTTAGATTTGAATGGGATTATTCTGTACCATATATATATGGCAGAATTGTATTTATTTATTTTGCTATCTGTTTAAGAATTTATCTTCATTCATGCCACCAAGGAGCAAAGTAGCCATAAGCTATTTTCCATTTATCTTTCAAGCACCGTGCACAAATCTAAAAACTCATCTGAAATCAGCAGGTCCTTTGGACACGGTCTCCTTATGGCAGCCATGTGTATAAAAGATGGTATTTCCACTTCCTCCTCCTGTCTACTCCGCATCCTGTTCATTCTCTTCTCTCTCTGTCAATCTGTCTATCTCTTCTCAGCTAAGCTGTTTTCACTCAAACGGTTGCTTTGTAGTGAAAACTCAAAAACCCGACCCTCTGATTATTAATTAGCATGCTAAAAGATTTGTTAAGCATATTAAAGCCACCATTACATATAACCTTTGTCGTCCTCATCTTTTTCTCACACATTTACTCTCTATCTGTGTGTTTTTCTCTGTTTTTGACATATACAGACTGAGGGTGGCAGGCATCAAAGGGCAGGAAGAGTAGAGAGCCCACACCCACTGAGTTAACATTTAAACTTCATCCAATCCCACCAGGAACCAAAGGCACAGTGCTGAACGAGAGATTAAACCCAGAAATATGTATAAAAAATTGACTTTCTCCTGCTTTCAAATTGGTTCAAAGGGACAAAGAAACTTCATCAAAGCACCACGTCCTTCTTTTGCCCTTACATTTAAAAGCTTGGCAGAACATGGATCCAACGTCCTTTAGATTTCAGTTTTATGTCATCAGATGATCGGTGCAAATCTATCTACTGTATCTGTCTGTATATCTTTACTCAACTCCTGCATAAGTGCTGTGCTGACAGGTGAGCTTTTGTACTCAAGCATCATTTAACGGATGAATTCAATTCCATTTGATAATAAAATATCAAACCAAGTGGCCTCTGCAAACAATTGGCATTTCTATAGAGATAACTCTACTTTGCTTAGGGGCCGTTCACACAAGATGCGGCCTTAGTTGTTTATTTATGTAAAAATGTGCAAGATGATTATCATCATCAGTTAAAATGACTGTTAAATTAATGAAAACAGATTTTTTTGGTTGAATAAATGCTTTATAAACTTGAAACCATTTGTTTTTGTTTATTTAAACTTCAATGACTGACTTCAATTGATTATGGATTAGATTAACAACTTATTTTTATCATTAATAATTTAGTACAATTTTTATGATTTAATACAAATATATTATCAAAAACGGTGGTAATCAAATGAATGCATAAAACTAACAATTTAATTAATGTTTTAAAATGTAATCCAATGAAAATTTAACTTTTACTGTATCTTTTTATTTTTTGGCAAAGTTCTGCACAACAGAGATTTACTAAATTGACAATAAAATGATATTCCTTAAAGGGGTGGTTGATTATGATTTCACTTTTTTTAAACTTTAGTTAGTGTGTAATGTTGCTGTTTGAGAATAAACAACATCTGAAAATTTACAACGCTCAAAGTTCAATGCAAAGGGAGGTGTTTTCGTTTAAAGAATTCTCAGTTTAAGGACTACAACAAACAGCTGGTAGGGACTACAACGAGCTTCTTCCTGGGTTAGTGACATTACTAACCCTAAAATTTACATAAACCCCGCCCCCGAGAACACACAACAAGGCCATGTTGGGCTGCTTTAAAGAAGAGGAAGAGTTGTTGTAGTAGAGTGTTGTTACCATGCCATCATTTTATGCCGGACTGCTTCACAAACGAGGGTAAATTCAATGCTGGATTTGCACAAAAGATTAACATGACGGCACATGTTAGTCGATGAGTTGAATCAACTCCACAGCAACTACATAAATTTATCCACTAACCATTCAGAAACGTCCAGTTTCATTCTAAAAGTTGTAACTTCTTCCTGAGTCTCTCCATCAGTGTCGACTCCGGTTTGAACAATGTAAGGCTGAACACCGTTACTGACAATCGTCATTTTGGCTGCGTGAGATTCTCCAGCTTTGTTGTTGTTGAGCAACCGAAACCTGAGCTGATAAAGCTCCGCCCTCTTTTGGAAAGTGGGCCGGGAGCAGCAGCTCATTTGCATTTAAAGGAACACAAACAAAAACGGCGTGTTTTTGCTCACACCCAAATAGGGGCAAATTTGACAAGCTATAATAAATGATCTGTGGGGTATTTTGAGCTGAAACTTCACAGACACATTCTGGGGACACCAGAGACTTATATTACATCTTCTAAAAGGGGCATTATAGGTCCCCTTTAAATAATGTTTAAATAAATTGTATTATTATTCTTATTATTATTTTGAGAAGTACAGTACATTCTATTGTACAATAGTAATATATTTCTGTCATAATTTCTTCAAGTTAAACCAAACTTTTGATGGGTTGTAGTGAAGACCTTGAGTTTCAGAGTATATCTGACAATGTTTTTCTCAAAAAAATGATGAAAGGCTCATTAAGCATCCTTTCAGAGCAGCTCTGGATATGTTCACACAGTGAACACCAAATTGGATATCTATCCTCAAGGACAACCACACATTTTTTCTACATCCGAAGTTTTCCCATTCTGCAAATTTTAACTTCTTTTTTGATGGGAATAGAGATTAGAGATAACACCCTAACCCTGTCTCTGACATTTTCTCCGCTGCACGTGTGTGGTTGGAGAAAGTTGAATCTAAGCAGTCAAGTGGAAGAAGTTGCTTATGTCTGATTTTTTTTCCCAATAAGCAAATGTGCACAATATGATAATCGTACGTGTTCACACAGTGATATTTCGTCATAATGGTATACCGTTACAACCCTAATTTTCAATGTTTTAAAATTCGTTTCCATTTCATTAAACTCAAGAAGATGTTCTGCATGAACAATCTGAAGTTTTTTTATTTATTTAACCTAATGTAACTATATTTATACATTGCTTAAAGGTGCCGTAGAACGTCTTTTTAAAAGATGTAATATAAGTCTAAGGTGTCCCCTGAATGTGTCTGTGAAGTTTCAGCTCAAAATACCAAATTTTTTTAATTAATTTTTTAACTGCCTATTTTGGGGCATCATTAAATATGAGCCGATTCAGGCTGCGGCCCCTTTAAATGCTCACGCTCCCCACCCACGGAGCTCGCGCTTGCCTTATACAGCATAAACAAAGTTCACACAGCTAATATAACCCTCAAAATTGTTCTTTACAAAGTGTTCGTCATGCAGCATGTCTAATCGCGTAAGTATGGTATTTATTTGGATGTTTACATTTGATTCTGAATGAGTTTGATAGTGCTCCGTGGCTAAAGCTAACATTACACACTGTTGGAGAGATTTATAAAGAATGAAGTTGTGTTTATGCATTATACAGACTGCAAGTGTTTAAAAATGAAAATAACGACAGTCTTGTCTCTGTGAATACAGTAAGAAACGATGGTAACTTTAACCACATTTAACAGTACATTAGCAACATGCTAACGAAATATTTAGAAAGACAATTTACAAATATCACTAAAAATATCATGATATCATGGATCATGTCAGTTATTATTGCTCCATCTGCAATTTTTCGCTATTGTCCTTGCTTGCTTACCTAGTCTGATGATTCAGCTGTGCACAGATCCAGACGTTCTGCCCTTGTCTAATGCCTTGAACATGGGCTGGCATATGCAAATATTGGGGGCGTACATATTAATGACCCCGACTGTTACGTAACAGTCGGTGTTATGTTGAGATTCGCCTGTTCGTCGGAGGTCTTTTAAACAAATGAGATTTATATAAGAAGGAGACTCACTGTATGTCATTTCCATGTACTGAACTCTTGTTATTTAACTATACCTTCCCTGATAGCCTGTTCAAAGCTCTCTCCCATGTTAAACACACCTGGTTTTGTGTTCGGTGTCGTAGTTCATGATAAATGTGAAGTTCTACACCCCGAGTTCACCACCCAGACAAGGATGAGAAATGAAGGTCCTAATTGATTCTCATTTTCAAAGGATCTGATGGGCACACAAGTCGGGCAGCTCCTTTAAAAGAACTAATGAGCTTAATCGAAGACACTTGACGATCCATTTAAACCCTCACACCCCCCCCCTCCCAAGAATTAAACCGTTAAAAGAAAGGCTTGAACTTCTTAATCTCTGCAAATCGGACTAATCCAGCATTGCAGAAATGCAGGCTTCAGAGAGAATGGATTCTTAAGCCTACTACACTGTGCATAGGTGTTGCTTAGCACATCTGTGGGGGAGTGTGCGCCGTGGATCCATTCATATGTTTATGAGGCGAGGGTTAAAGTCATAGTTTAGGGTGAGAGAATGAGAAGTTTGCTTCCGTTTCTCTCTCTCACTCACTCCATTTCGATGTCTTCTGCCTCCTCTATGCCCTCCGGGAGCCCAGTGTTTATTGGCTGCCTGAAATACACCCATCTTTCCACCAGCCCCCGGCTAGCATTGTCTCAACAAAGCCTGTTACTTGATGGTTCAATAGGGGCTTTTTGGGTGTGATTTCCCTGCTGTTGCCTGCTCTCTCTCTCTCTCTGTCTCGGTATAGCTGCCGTCTCGGCTCAGGAGCATAGCGAATGGGATCAGAAGCAAACAGCCTCACTGATAACGATGAAGGGCAAATATTGAAGCCTTATTGTTTGTTTTTTTCTAGCTCCCCTGCTTCTGTCTGCGTCTTTCACATTCTGATTTATATTCACCTAAACTCTGACATTAACTCTCCATCTCTATTCAGGCTTACTTCCAAACCTTTGGAGAGCATATTCTGATTAATGTGGAATGCCTTTTAATGCACTTTAAACTAGTGATGCTTTACATCTAGTTCACTGACTTGTGGTCATCATCATGAACATCATGAAGTGATTTCCGTGATGTTTATTCAACCCTCCCCCCATATCCATAATTAGTCATAATTAGATTTTTCAGGACCATTTTTTACCCTCTCTCTGCCTTTACAGGTTATCTGTCTGTTTTTGTTGCTGAGCCTTTAAATGCCTGTTCACACCAAGAACGATAGCTATATTAACATTCACATCATCACACAATAACATGATGTTTATTATAAGCGTGCACTGCCATTTAGTTTTCTGCAGCTTTAAATGCAGGATGTACTGCACGATTTTTGCTGTCCATGCAAGATTGCCATCGTGAAACAATCGTGGCAATTTCTGTGATCATGGCTCTTAATCGGTGGTCCTATATCTGACAGTGCCAGAAATTCAGCATGATCAACGCACAGTGTGTTTGCTGCTACGACCCTATGTCTACTGACCATCCATAAAAATGCAACATGAAATCAACACGACATGGTGCTAAAACTTAAAACTGCTTAACCTCAAGCTGTTTTCCCTTCTTCTTTCGCCGCTTCCTTTTTTCCCCCAGCACACATAAATAGGATTTGCTAAAATCGTGCAGTGTATCCCAGGCTTTAAAGGTGGATTCTGATTGGATGTCAATGGTTTTAACATTCATCAGCTGGAAAAAAATTCTGAAAGTGATTGCAATGATATAGTTTCTCTGACATTATCGTTATAGTTGTGGTGACTTCCCTTTTTTCATAGAATTAGAATGATTATTAAAGGGGCCCTATAAAGCCCCTTTTACAAGAATAAGAATAAGTAATATAAATCTCTGGTGTCCCCAGAATGTGTCTGTGAAGATAATTTATTATAGCTTGTCAAATTTGCTCCTAATTGGGGGTTAGCAAAAACACGCTGTTTTTGTGTGTGTCCCTTTAAATGCAAATGAGCTGCTGCTCCCGGCCCACTTTCAAAAAGAGGGCGGAGCTTTAACAGCTCGCGCTCTGGTTGCTCAACAACAACAAAGCTGGAGAATCTCACACAGCCAAAATGACGATTGTCATGGTTCGTATCAGAAGGGATTGGTGTACTTGCACACTGTTGCTATCAAATAAACTAAAAAAAAGATAAACTAAACCAGTTGTGTAATATTACATTGAAATTATACCAGTTTATACTTCAGAGATTTAAAGGTGCTGTAGAATGTCTTTTCAAAAGATGTAATATAAGTCTAAGGTGTCCCCTGAATGTGTCTGTGAAGTTTCAGCTCAAAATACCCCCTAGATTTTTTTTTAATACATTTTTTTAACTGCCTATTTTGGGGCATCATTAACTATGCACTGATTCAGGCTGCGGCCCCTTTAAATCTCTCGCTCCCTGCCCTCCCGAGCTCTCGACTATAAGTACAGTTATACAGTGCATAAACAAAGTTCACACAGCTAATGTAACCCAACCTGCAATGTCACTGAGCGATGATGCTTGGGCACTTTCCCATTGAGAATGGGCAACATATTTCAATCTAAAGTATCCAGATATCCAAATTTGTTGCCCATTCGGCGATATTGCTTGGCAACATTGCTCAAAAAGTTGCCCCGTGTATCATCACCTTAAACTTAACTTCAGTGCTTTATGGTGGGGTAAGTTAAAATGCTGGCTCAATTTACCCCACAGCATTTGGCTCATAGCTACAATTTTGGAAAAAAAAATAGCTAGCTTACTAATTCAGGCTAATATTTACCTAATGATTTGCATGGTTTTATACGTTGCTAAATCACCAATATGCATCATAAATATTTTTAGACTTGGACAAATTTGCTTTCCACTCCTCCCATGTGCTTCTCCTTCACAGTCTGGCAGAAATGATAGGTGCTTCCAAAATATATGGTCACGTGACAATAAACGTGTACGGTTTCCAAGATACAGGGGGTGGTTCAACTTACCCACTGGCTAGGTGAGCAATAGTACAAGTTTACTACATCAGAACAGCCGTACATATGGAGCTGATTATGTGAAATTTACAAATTAGTTACACTGCATTCGTTTACAAATCATATACTATGATAAAAGTGGTTTGCAGTCTTGACATAGTATTGTGCAAGAAACTCCACATAAATAAGTCTTTAGTAATCTATAATCAGTCCCTGTAATCATAATTTGTGTGAAGAGGAATAAAAGTGTTTTAGGTATTTTGCTGCAGTGTTCATTTCAGCTGGAAAATGCATTGAGTTTTATATAGGTACATTTTTTGGAGTTTTGTAGAATTGTAGGTAGAGGCACGTTTTATCCAGTGAGCCTATTTTGGATTCTTTATGTGTGATCATATCCCTTTTCAGGTTTATTCAGTGTTTATGCTCACTGAGGTATAGGACTGAGTTACCTTTTTGGGCTTTTTCGCTTGGCTGTAAGTGTCTGTCCAGGTCAGGGGGCTTCTGTCTCGATGGTGAGATGCTCACTGGTTTGAAGAGATCACCCTCAGGCGCCGGCTGGAGCTCTGACAGATGGTGTCAATACACTGCATATCGAGAGAGAGAGAATGAAAGAGGAAGAGAGCAACAAAATGAGACAACAAGAGAGTGAGGAACAAGCAATGGACACCTAGCACGTCTGTCCTTGGTGTGTGATGCGACTGCTGATTGGTTCTGACAGGCCCTTTAGAAAGGCCGTCAGCCTCAGGGCTGGAACTCTGTTGGTCCGTGCTGGATGAGAGAGGTGTGGCCTCAAACTTTTGTAGAAGTTTAATTGAAATAACTTAAAGGAATACAGTAGTTCATCCATTTACTCAACTTATGTTGTACTAATCCAGTATGATTTTATGTGGAAAACAAAAGGAGATTAGGCTATCTGTGGATCTTTAAAAAAATTCAAATTTTAATTTAATATCTTAAAGGGTTAGTTCATCCAAAAATGAAAATGTTCCCATGATTTACTCATCCTCAAGCCATCCTAGGTGTATATGACTATCTTCTTTCAGACAGGCGCCGAGGGCTGGAGCACCCACGGAAATGGTCGAGCACCCACGGAAAAATACGAGATATTCTCCATTGATTTTAACCAATAGAAAATCAATTGGAGCTTTCACTATCTTCACCCTATTTTATAGTTTATTTAAGGCCGTTTATATGGCAATATTTTAATGGCAAACGTCGAGAGCGCATCCAAGTGATGCGCGAGCACAAATGGCTCTGCTCTCGATCAGATACATCAGCGCGCTCAAACTCTCCTTGCATGAGATATCAGCGAGAGCATGACTCGCGACAACACTCGTGAAAAGAATGTGCTTTTTGGGTCGAAATTGTCATATGTCATATGTGTCATAATATGCATATTTGCATATTAATGCAAATAAAACATCAAGTTGACGTTGATTGGAGTTAAATAAGAAGCGAACTAGCGCTGAAACGTGTTGTTTTTGAAATCATGCATTGTGGCTCGTGCAAGTTAGTCTTCTGACATACGCGCCAATCTATTGCTTGACTCTTCTTTCCAGGGAAATCACTAACAAAATGCACACATACATTTTCCTGCTCTTGATATACAAACATTAATTAACTTCTTTGAACTTTATGAGGGGAAAAAACGATATGAGGGCAGATTCGAACCACTGATAAATAGAGCACGGCTGGACCTCTGACTGTATAGAGTGCCCCAGGGATGACGCGTTTTTGTAGGCCAACCCGGAAGTTAGCGGCGCACGGGTTCCCTCGACTGAAAGCCTATTCATTTTTCCCATAGACTTTTGGAAAATCGCAAAAAATAAGCTCTGTGTTTAACAAAGGGTTATGACACTTACACGTTTTGTCTATCAAGATAATCTTTACAAGTTAACACAACATTTATAGATTTTGAAGCCTAAATAAAGTCGTCAGATATAAAAGGCTAACAGTAGGCTACAAACGGACTACAGCACACCATGGTCACGGATCAACGTCGTCACCACCAAGCGTCCTCAAACTTTATTTAGAAAACAACTCTATTTAAAAACATGCTCACTGATTATGATCTTCGCTGTGTATGAATACTTATCCACTTTTTCATGAGAAATGCAGTCCAAATGTCCTGTTTGTCATGATGACGTCTAAAGTCCCCGCCAAAGGAAGTAGTCCCTTTTAGCAATTTGTTAGCAACCGCCGATTTTAAGACACAGTAAAATTTTAAAAAATCACAAGTGGGTTATAACTGGTGTGTTTTATGTCATAGATCAAAACGTGAAAGTATTTACAGGCTTTGTTAACCACAGACCTTATTTTAAGGCGATTAAGCAAAAACCCATTCAAAAAACCCATAGACTTTACGGCGTTGGAACCGGAAGTCCTAAAATGCTAACTCGCTTCCGGGTTTTGCCTACAAAAACGCGTCATCCCTGGGGCACTCTATTAACGAAAATTCTACCACTACACTATTAGGGAGCGCGAAAACCGAACGCGGATTTATCTATAATATAATATATGGGGGTTGATGTGGGGCACTGGGTACCCACCGGCAGAAACATAAATCGGCGCCTGTAACTGGAGATGTATTTAAAAATATCCTTAGTCCTCCAAGGTTTATAATGGTTGTGAATGGGGGCCTGCATTTTCAACAACAGCAAAAAAAAAAAAAAAAAAACGCATCCATCTATAATCAAAGTAATCCATACGGCTCCAGTGAATTAATAAAGGCCTTTTGAAGTGAAGCGATGCATTTTTGTAAGACAAATATCTAGGGGTGTGACGAGATCTCGTGTCACGAGATCTCGCGAGACTAATATGTGACGAGATTTCTCGTCGAGGCGAAAAGCAGTCTCGTGATATTGCCATGACAGAGTGTTAGGATGATTAGGAAAGAATATGCCACCGCAACATTTACATTACGCCGCACAGTCATTTTGCAAATAAAAAACATTTAATTCAGTTGGATAACGGTCGCCGGCGCTCCATATTTTGTATATATTATATTGTATATATATATTATTAGTTTATATTTACAGAGTATGCGCGACGGCGCGAAAGTGAAAGTAAACGCGCGCGCGCATTCAAACGCGATTTCAATACTCCGCATTTTGAAAGCGGCTCCCTGATGAATGTAAATATCTTCCAATATGAAAGCTATTTTAGGCTGGGCAGTGTAGTTGTAACCATCTCTAAGCTCTGTATCAAAGAAAAATTTGGTCTTATTTGCACTTTGAATACTGAGAGAGTGCGATTATGGTTGCACTTAATGTAAAGTGTTACCATAAAAATGAATAGTTTTCTCTTAATCTTATTAAGCGCAAACAATAAGGTTTCATTAGTTAATGCTCTGTGAACTATCATGAACTAACAATGAATGACTATTTTTATTAACTAACATTAACAAAGATTAATAAATACTGTAGCAAATATATTGCTCATTGTTAGTTGATGTTGGTTAATAATACATTAATGTTAATAAATGAGACCTTATTGTAAAGTGTTACCATTTTTATTTATACTGTTTTATTTCTATGATCGGTTTGTGGAAAGGAGTTCAGTTAGGAGGTCAAAAGTTGTAGAAGCTCATAAATCATGTACAGTAAGGTCTGAAGAGACTGAAATCATACAGAAGAGAAGTCAGTCAGTTGAGTTTGTGGCAAAACCTTTTACAGTGCTTGAGTATTGTTGTCTTTTACTGCATATGATAATTCATACTCAGAAAGTAGAACTGAAATGACATTCATTACAAGATGATTATAGTTAAAACATTTCAAATACACCTGCAGAATATTTTCTAGTCATGTATTTCGCCATTGAGGATTTCTTAAAAATAGTGTGTAAAAATCTTGTCTCGTCTCATTCTCGTTAACTCAATCTCGAGTGAGCTACCTGTCTCGTCACACCCCTACAAATATCCCTATTTAAAACTTTATAAATTCAAATAACTAGCTTCGGGCAGAGTCAGCAAGTCGCTTTGCACCAAATGAGTAACCCGTGACCCGATGTATGATGCAGGATGTAAGAGTAGCGTAAGCTTAGACGCCTCTCGCTGTTCAAACAAATACGGCTGTGCAACAAACTCAAGCTCCTCTTCTCTTATATCAAAATCCTCCAACATTTCTCTTTAAAATTCCCCATTTTAGACTTCTAATTTGTGACTGGTGTTTTGTTTAGCTCTCTCCTCTGCCCCTCCACGTACGTCATTGTGTCATTGCATGGGGTCAAAGGCCCAAATTGACTCGTGCAGTATGCGTACGGTCTTCCGCTGGAAGCTAGTTATTTGAATTTATAAGGTTTTAAATATGGATACTTTTCTTACAAAAACGTGTCGCTTCGCTTCAAAAGGCCTTTATTAACCCACTGGAGCCGTATGGATTATAGATGGATGCATATATATATATATTTTTTTTTGTTTGGTTTTTTTGTTTGATTGTTCAAAACGCAGCCCCCCATTCACAACCATTATAAATCTTGGAGGATTAAGATACTTTTAAAAATATCTCAGATTGTGTACGTCTGAAAGAAGATCATATACACCTAGGATGGCTTGAGGGTGAGTAAATCATGGGAACATTTTCATTTTTGTGTGAACTATCCCTTTAAATAGCAGGGTGGGGGGGAAATCACTCAGCCATAATTACGATTCATAGAGTTCAACAAAACACATTGTTGAGAAAATGTAAATGTAAATCTTTATTTTTTTACGAAATTGGTCTTAAATTTTTTAGTAAAAATTTTGATGTCTAAAATGTGTATCTTCTTCAACATGCAGATACCCTGGAGATGCTAGGCTGCATATTTACTCTGCATTTGCCATGTAGTGAAAGTGAATACAGATGGACAGTCATATTGCGTTTTTTTCATTCTATTTTGCTGCTTTTCTATTGTTTTTCTATGTAAACATGCTAGACGGACCTGTTTGACCATTGCGCTCGTGTCTTGCTACGTCTCGAATGGCGTTCTAAAAGCATCCCTTTTGTGTTCCACAGAAAAAATAAAAATAAAAAATGTGTCATACAGTTTGGGAACAACATGAGGGTGAATGCATGATGCCCTAATTTCCATTTTTGGTTGAACTATAACTTTAAAATACTTTATTCCTCCTTGTCCACATTCAGCAACATCAAAACCGATCTAGATGTGAAGTGTCAAACGTATGCAGAAGTCTCTGTAGAGCACGTTTGTCAGTACGCCTGCCTCAGGAAATGTTCCCGTTTAATGCGACCCGTAGTCTCAATCACTGAGAGAAAGCTGCAGCGCTGCCTCGTGACCTGCTGACTACACAGTTTGGATCACACACATTTAGAAACATGCCGGTCATTAATCAAAATGATTGACAGCTCACTTCACCCTGTTTAGACATATTTATTGCCACTTCTATGATGTATGTGTGATGTCTGTGAGATCCACGGCTGACACGAAAAGAATCTGGATATGAAAGAAACGGATACTTCATCAAATTACTCGCTGTTAGATCAAAAAAACATGAATAATGTTTTTTTTTTTTTTTTAAATGCATGAATAATGTTCCCCAGGAGAGCCTGGAGATTTTTGTCATGGTGTGAGTAGAAATTTGCCTTTTTGAAATACTATCATTTGGAAACTCTGAAGATTTGCAGACTAATTAGGCTTATTTGCATGCAGTGAAAGTGAGCAGCTGACAGCGTCCACTGCCGGCCAAGAGAAAGATGCTTTTAATGAGAGCTCACTGTTGTGTTAACGGAGTCCCCTGCCTCCTCAGACCCTCGCAAACACACACACTCATGCAAACAAGTTACATGTAACCCTCCTCTGAGGCTCCGCCCCCACAGCCATGTTGCCTTAGCTACATGTTTGTCACCTCTCCAATTTAAAATAAGAGTGATAATTACGACGTTATCATTAACAGCTCTATTTTAGGTTGAACATGCTAAGCTGAAATATGTTTAAGATTAACAAGTGAAGTTCATTAACAGAGTGTCATAGTAAAGGATTCTGGTGATGTAATGTTGCGGTTAGACAAAAAACACTCTTCTTGCATCATCTAATCATCATCCAGAACATGAATTTACATAAAATAAATAAATAAATAAAAAGTTGGCTTGCTATTTTGTAAGCATGGTTTCATTGTGTTTTAGTTTGGTTTTGTTCTGCTCCTGTTTGTCCGAGTTCTTGAATGGCCGGTTGCATAAACCACTTAGTCTAGTCTTAAAAGTTAAGACACTATTTTTTTCTTGAAGAGTGGTCCTAATTTTTTTAAAGTCTGTTACATAAAAAGGTAGATTGGTGTAATTGGAATTGGAAAAATAACATTGATTACCCCTTGGTCAACTGCAAGTTGGTCAAACTAGTTCTTAAGACACAGTCTTAATATAGTGACTAAGTTTATGCAACTCAGGTCCATTGTTAGTTGCCATGGTTTCTGATTTGAGTTACACACCTGTTCCACGTTATGTTGATTAGTCCCTTTGTGTATTTATACCCTCAGTTTTACTCAGTCCTTTGTTCCACGTTAATGTTATTTTGTGAAGTGTAATGCTATTGCTCTTTGTGTTAAGTCTATTTCATCATTGATTCTGTGTCACGCATCTTTCTGGTTGATTTTCTACATGCTCTACGTGACGTATGTGTATGTGTATTTAGTTAAAAGCAAAAAAAATCCACTTGTACACATTCCTACTGTATTGTATAATTAAAAATAAATAAATATATATATAATTATGGCTGTCAAACGATTAATACAAAATAAAAGTTTGAGTTTGCCTAATATATGTGGGTGTACTGTGTGTAATTATTATTAATATATAAATACAAACACATTCATATATATATATATATATATATATATATATATTTGAGAAATATTTACAAGTATATGTATTGATTTATATTTGTATATAATTTATATTATATATAAATAAAAATATTTTGTACATAACATATTTCTCTTAAATATATACATTAATTTGTGTGTATTTATATATACATATTAATTACACACTGTACTCACACATATATTAGGCAAACTCAAACTTTTATTTTGTATGCGATTAATCGTGATTAATCGTTTGACAGCCCTAATATATATATATATATATATATAATTAACACTGCAACTCACAAATTTTAAGAAATTTGTGACCAGAAACGCATTACGTAACTGTAAGAGTAAAAAAAAAAAACTAAGTGTTTGTAAAGAAGATTGGGAATTCTTAAAGGTGCAGTGTGTAAATTTTAGAGGCATCTAGCGGTGAGGTTGCGAATTGCAATATAGAGAAGCTACGGTGGCCAACACAGGACAAAAATGTCGTCATCTGAGACAGAAGAGAGTAGCCAGTCAAGTAAACCTGCTCTGTAGAGAAGTTTGTCCATTTACGTTAACCTACTTGATAATGGTAGTTAGAAGTAGCCTATTAGGTTATGTTCTCATTCATTCTAAATTTGGGTAAGATTGTAAGTGACTTTTGGTCACTTTTCCCTGAAGAGAAAGATTGTTAATTGTATTTTTGCTAATATTATTTTTAATATTATTAGATATTATATCAAATATTGGTGGATTTTGAAGTTATAGTCAGAAGACTTTAACGTTATACATGTGTTAGCATTAGACTGGTGTGATACTGACCTTTTCTGGGTGAAGTTATAAACAATTTTGAATAGCCTTCACATTTATCTACAGAATTACATTAACAATCTAAATTCAAACAGCTTAGAAGACATGGATCACACCAGTGGAGACGTATGGATTACTTTTATGCTGCACTTTATGTGCTTTTTGAAGCGTCAAAGTTTTACTAACCATTCAACTGCATTGTATTGTCCTACAAAACTAAAATATCTTTCAAAAAAAATCTAACAAAGTCATACACTTCTGGAATGGCATGAGGTTGTGATAAATCATGAGAATTTTTGTTTTGGGGGAGAGCTGTAAACTGACAAATGTTCAATGAGTCAATGTTTTTTTTTCATGGTAAGAAACATTGTTACAAATATAGCTTGTACTGAACCTTGCACAAGGTTATACAGAAATATAAATGGATCAAATATGGCTTCAACGCATTTTTTAATAGACTGAGATTCTAGCCTCACACAGCTCTGTTTTATGGAAAAAGTTAGAGATAGAAACTGATTTGATTGTTTTATGCTGATTTATGCATATTTGTATTAGGAGATCAAGTGTTAATGTTGTGCTCCAGACATCATCTCACCCAAACACCACGCAGGGAGCCACGACATCACTTGAGATTAACCCTGATCTCTGCAGTCACCTTGAGCGGAGAGGCTCATGGGAGGTAATTGTGCTCTGACAGAGCCTGTGGCGCTATAGGCAAGGATCCCCATCCACACGCTCCTATACGCACACAAATATATAGACCGCTCGCCTGTCATTAAAGCGAGAAGCAAGAGCCCCCTCAGGGACAGAGATGGATGAAGTGTCAGCCCTGAACCTGTCCACAGAGACACGGGGACCTGTCAGCCCGACCCAACCGCACAACGGCCAACCATTAGAGCTTCACGCATGGCCCACAGCCGCCCATCAACGGCTCAGGCTAGGAAACTTTGTGGCGTGCCGGAGCCTCTCATTCAGGAAGAGAGGAGAGGCTGATAGACCGGGACAAAAGAATTGGCTCCACAAAAGTGAGCCATCAGGTAGGACAATAGGGAGCCAATTCATCAATTTCAAGAGCAGCTTCACCTTTAGTGCAGTTTAAGGTACTGTAAACTTACGAGAAACGGAGGAGTTCTGGGAGACATAGTGTAAGAGACACTTAAAGGCTTGGAAAGATTTATTGTACAGACTGTGCTCGCTGGCTCAATGCTCTCCGATACCTCTTTGTCTAGCTGTACTGCTCTATCTGTAACCCCATTACAAAAATGTGTAACTAGGTTTTTGCATTGTGGGAAATCATTAAAACAAACTGTGAGTATGTAGTCATTTAGCGCTGGGGTTTCCAACTAGTGGGACATGGTGATGAAGAAAAAATTAGATATAGAATTTCAAAGGCCTGGTTTCACAGATTAAGCCAGGATTAGGCCTTAGTTCAGTTAGGACATTTAAAGGGTTAGTTCACCCAAAAATGAAAATTATGTCATTAATGACTCACCCTCATGTCGTTCCAAACCCGTAAGACCTCCGTTCATCTTCGGAACACAGTTTAAGATATTTTAGATTTAGTCCGAGAGCTTTCTGTCCCTCCATTGAAAATGTATTTATTTTTGGACCAAAATGTATTTTCGATGCTTCAAAAACTTCTAACTAACCCACTGATGTCACATGGACTACTTTGATGATGTTTTTATTACCTTTCTGGACATGGACAGTCTACCGTACATACATTTTCAATGGAGGGACAGAAAGCTCTCGGGACTAAATCTAAAATATCTTAAACTGTGTTCCGAAGATGAACGAAGGTCTTACGGGTTTGGAACGACATGAGGGTGAGTCATTAATGACATAATTTTCATTTTTGGGTGAGAATGCGGAAAGTGGAAGCACGTGCAAGACAATAATTTGTGTTTATAAAGCATATACAGTTGTATTTTTTTTCGAAAATGACCTATCGTTTCACTAGATAAGACCCTTATTCCTCATCTGGTATCGTTTAAAGCTCTTTGAAGCTGCACTGAAACTGTAATTTTGACCTTCAACTGTCTGGAGGCCATTGAAGTCCACTATAAGGAGAATAATCTTGGAATGTTTTCATCAAAAACCTTAATTTCTTTTCGACTGAAGAAAGAAAGACATGAACATCTTGGCTGACATGGGGGTGAGTAAATTATCAGGAAAATTTTATTTAAAAGTGGACTAATCCTTTAATGCTTTATTCTGTATGACCATATTCTACATCCCATAATCCTACTCAATACCTAAACTTAACAACTACCTTACTAACCATTAATAAGCAGTAATTAGGGGTTTATTGAGGCAAAAGTCATAGTTAATAGTTAGTTAATAGTGAGAACTGGACCCTAAACTAATGTGTGACCATTTTTCCTATTGAACCGAAATCTTATTGAACTGTGACCCCAAAACTGAGGTACTTACTGAACCATGACTTCTGTGTACCGTTACAGCCCTAATTAATAATAATAATCATCAAAATAATTAATTATACATTTACTATTTTTTATTAATACATTTCAAAGTTTGGTTATAAATACATTTTTTTGTTTAATTAAACCTGTTGAGACCCACTAATTTAACACTAACACTTTTCAAAAGACAGATCACACCTGTCTTTTGGCTAGCAGCCTAAATTGCTACAACACATCACCCTTGTTATCTATCAAGTTTTAATAACATCTAAAGTCTCGATGACACTGTCCACGGCGTAGTGTCCACAGTTACCAGGCCTTTATCAGAAATGATCTCAGAATCAGTGTTATTTGCTGTTGGACATCAGCTCTTGTGATGGTCCGTCTGGAGTGCTTTTGTCAGTGTTGTGTCATCAGCGGATATATTAGGGATTCGCTGATAGATGCGTGCTTTCAAACGCTTTCAAATTCAAACACTTCCGTGTGCTTACAAATGCTCCCGTGCGTTGATCATTGTAGCCAATCACAGGACTATATGTTGAGCATGTGAACACATTGGCCAATCAGAGGCGTTTACGAATCCGCTCAAAGTGTCACATTTTTTTAAATTTCAGTACCAACTTGGTATCGAATTTGGTACTTTTGACAACACTACATTTGATTGGCATGATTTTTGTTTCCATCCATAGTTTTTTAATGCAATATCCCAAACTTTGCATTAAAAAATGTGGAAAGAAACCTGGCTTAATTCGCAAAGTTCTAAAGGTGTTTCATCGTGCAAAAAGTTGAACCATGAGAAGCACTTGCTGCTCTACTTTTAGCTGAACTCTCTGGAAAAACTTTTTTTTACCAAAATCCCTAGTTGTCTGACATTGCCTTACATTGACTTTTTTCATGATTGGAGAACTTTCCAATTAAAATCTGACTCATTAAATGAACTAGATATTTGTAAACTCAAGATAGCTCACGTGAACGTGCATGGTTATATTCCTGGCACGGTCTGTCTTTTTAGTTGAGTTCCTATCAACTATTTGTTGGGGGGGATTTTGTTTTATTGCCTTTTGATAAGCAAGAAAATACAAATCAATGCTGTACTTTCTGCTGAAGAGGTTTTCGAAAAATAGCATTTTAGTTTTAATTAGCATAGTCCAGAGATAAATATTTCAGGAATGCAAAATCTCCTAACAATGACGCGTGGACTGAGCTGGAACCGCTCGTGTTATAGAGCTATTGATTTGCTAATTGTGCTCCGTCTCAGTTCTTTGTTCCAGTGGGTTGTGTTTAACCTACATGACTCTGAATTTCTCAGGACCGCAGCTTGTTAAAAAGAAACTCCTACACTTAACATCTGAGAATGCATTGACTTGCTGTGCCCCTCTGGAAAAGGATTTCTATATAACTTTGAAAAAACCTTGCATTTCTTCTTTTATCTAGGTCTAAAAGTTGTGACATTCTTGGCAACAATACGATGACTGTCAGCCTCCTCGATATTTCGCACAGATGACTTTGATAGCTGAGAGTACGGGGGATCTCCGGGGACTTTGGCGGGCTGAGGCATCCGTAGGGCTCGCAGCAGGATGTCTGGTTTCTCGATCTGTAGGGTGCCGTTGTGGTCCACGGGGTCATCTCGACGTGTCTGTTATTCTCTCAACACCTGGGATTATGCAGTGTCTCTTTGAGTCTTAAAGGATTTGGGCAAATCAGAAAGGGCAAGTCCACCAAGACTGAACTGAAGCCCAGCTATGGATTCAGATAAGCCGACTTACTCCATGGATGGTGCAACTGTTCTCCGTGCAGTGAAACAGCTGCTGTCCCTGAGCTGTGGCTTCGTGTTGGCTGGTTTCATGCTGATCTCAGCACAGCTCCTGGCACCCTCTGTCTGATGGTTCCCTGGTGTGGGCACTATGAATAGCTCTCTACCCCTCTCCATTTCCTCCTGTGTCCTGGCAACACTGATCCGCTGGCTGCCGGGTGCTGCAACATTGAAGCTGACAAAGCAAGGAGTGCAGAACTATCCGGAAAGCCAGATGTGAATATGTGTCCAATAATAATTTGGAGAGCGAAAGCAAAAATGGGTAGATTTAAATACGTAGCTCTAAAAATGAATATTCGTATGTTTCAGGAACATGTTCTGGTCAAGCTCAGGAAGACAGTATTGATGGAAATGAAGGGCTTAAAGGGTTAGTTCACCCAAAGGCCTCCATTGCCAGCAATGTCACTGTCACCTCTCAAGATCCATAAAGGTACTAAAAACATATTTAAAACAGTTCATGTGAGTAGGCTACAGTGGTACTACCTAAATATTCTAAAGCGACGAGAATACTTTTTGTGCGCCAAAAAAACTAAATAATGACTTTTCAACAATATCTAGTGATGGGCAATTTCAAAACACTGCTTCTGAGCTTTACTAATCTTTTGTTTTGAATCAGTGATTCGGCTGTGCTGTATCGTGAATAAGTCATGGCTGAAGGGCGTTGTTAGACACGATGCGAAGCGGAGTAACCCCTTCTGTGACTTAGCTGTGACTTATTCACGATACAGCACAGTCTTGAGTACCTTATTGCTTTTATAAAACAGTTATCACATAATAAAATACATAATAAAAGACTGAATTGACGCAACTGACAAATGCTTTGACTAGCACTGTCAGTCACGGGAAAACCCCTTAAATGTTAAAAGGACAAGATAATACATCGACATTTAAACAGATTTTTTATTATGAACATAGGACTGACCTGAAGGAAAATGCTGAATCTGAATTTTTCTCACAACACTCTTCTACATAATACAGTAAGCTTCAATGAACAATATCAATTGAGAACATACAGTACAGTTTACGTTGCTAAGAGTGGATGGTATGGTGTTGTGAACCATTGGGTGAAGCGGTCATAGCCATGTTTTATCGTGAATAAAACACAGCTATTGACCAATCAGAATCAAGGACAGTTTATATATAATTTAGTATTCTTTGTATTTAATACAATTTTTTAAAACCTTTTATTATTGAGTTATTGAGACATGAAAAATAAGTTGCCAATCCATGAGTGCTATGAAATTACCATGGTTAATGAAATCGTTGCAATCGTTGTATATAATCAAAGTATTATGGTATTACTATTCATTGTTATCACTGTACCATGGTACTGCCATAGTACAGTTTTGTTAAAGAGGGCTATAAACACATGGCAAGCTGATGTTAAAAACCCTCATACCTTTCCTTTCCGTCTTTTAAAGCTGTCATATTCACACACAATGAGGGCTAAGAGTTCAGAAACCTCCCCGTTGCCTCTTGCCGCTATCATTCAAATATGGGTCAGTATGTCATCTGTCTGAGACAAAAAACAAAACCCAAATGATGAATAAAAGGACCTCAGATCCTCAGACTAAAAACAATTCCGGCAGAATCGGATTAAAATGCCCGTCGTCTTTTCGTCCACAATAGTGGTGCTTCACAAACACATTGAGGAGCAGGTGGAGGCAGAGTCCAAGCCAATTCTTTTGCAGAATGCAGTCTCACTTGCCTTGATGAGCCATTGTCTTGGTTACAAGGGAATATAAAAAACAGGACGTAACTGGCAGAAATGGTCACCGTGATTCTTTAGCGCCTAAATCCCCAGCTGGCCTGCGACTCGCCAGTTGGGTGTGTTAAAAGGACCAGATATCAGTGCGTGGGTCGCTGCCAGTCTTCTGGCCTTGAGTAATTAGCCCGCTCTTCACACCAACGCTGAGCTCACCAGAGGAAGCAGCAGTGGGTCTGGAAGAATGCGTCATGGTAATACACACACACTGTTCTACCTCGCTGTTTATTGTGATTTTTGGCATCATTTGAGGGCAGAACACAACACTTTACTGAAATATTTCGACTATTATCCAAAAGTTGCCACTGAGTGTAAATAGCAGCACACCTAAAAACTAGCCACTAGCTATTTAACTTGACTTTTTTTTCCACTTTCTGTTTCAATACCTAGTGATCTGTCTACAGAGGGATCATTTTAAAGGGATAGTTCACCCAAAAATTTAAATTCTGTCATTTACTCACCCTCAAGTTGTTCCAAACCTGTATGAATTTCTTTGTTCTGCTGTACACAAAAGACGATATTTGAAAGAATGTTTGTAACCCAGCAGATCTCGCCCCCCACTGACTACTTTAGTATACTACTACAGCAGAACAAAGAAATGCATACAGGTTTGGAACAACTTGATGGGGGACTAAATGATAAAATTTGGGTGAATTATGCCTTTAAGACTTCATAGGCCTCCCAATGCAAAGGCTGTTTCAGAAGGAACATAATTATGCTGCCTATACTGAGATACCTGCCAGAACGAAGAAGGCAATCCCACAATGCATTGTGGAGAGGTCAGTGAAAAAGAAATGAGAACAATTAAATAAAAATATACATTACTGTTCAAAAGTTTAAGAGTTTATATATATATATATATATATATATGTGTGTGTGTGTGTGTATTTATTATATGTATTTTTTAGCATAATTTCATTTAATACTAAATATTATTGATAAAACAGTACTATTTTTAAGAGTACTAGAGTACTACTGTATCAAATTCTTTCGTGTGCTGTGCATTTGTATTTTTATGCTTATACTGTAAATTAATTTATATAACTGCTATTTTTGCATAGGGATGAGTCAAAATATAAGATTTCACCACCTTTGAGGATGGTATGCAACACTACCAATAATAATTTAGTCAATTACCCCAAAAGGGTAAATAACACACATAATCATTGTCTTAAAAGCTCATTGCCGTCTATTTAACTGGTTTTGTCCATTAGAACTTTAAATCAAAGATTCTAAGCTTCATTTGTCTTGTAAAAGATCTTGTTTGTGTACAAGGTAGTCTTCTGCTCATAATTAACAGCTTAATTCCATTGTGGCGTTTCACATTATGGCTTTTAGCAAGTTCTGTCATTACACATAGCGTTTGTTTGAAAGTCTTCGGGGAGAGAATGAAAGCGTATTTTCTGCTCCATTTACTGTTTAATGAGTGATTCTGTCAACTTTTCTCCATGCACACTGTGAATACATAGATGGTTGATATATCTGGACTAGTAGGCTACAATATATTTTATCCATTTGGCAGACACTTTTTATTTAAAGTAATTATACAGAATGTATAATAATAGCTTGAATTCCATGCAAATCAAGCCGTTGTTCTAGCTGTTGCTAGTGCAATGCTTTACCAATTACATCTTGTTTTTAGATTTTTGTTCTTGATTCATGACAACGATGGTACACAATATGTGTAAAAAAGACTATTCCAAAGCACTAAGCAAACACAAATGACAATCTTCAACCAAAACCTGCTTAGGTTCAGAACCCAAACCAAGTTCTGCTAGTCTTTAAGTCTTGGTTATGGCTGTGTTTTAGATATTTCTATTCAGTCAAATTATACAACAAACACCAATTAAGACCTCAGACACGATTTGACTTTTCTCCTATGGTGTGTTCTTTATCTGTGTGAAAAATATTGGAGGCTTGTATCTGTTCATTATCTCGTTTCTCTCTCCACCAACCCTCCCTCTTTTTTGCTATGCTCCTCAATCACTCATTATGGTTCTTTCTTTGAAGAATCTATTTATAGCTCACTTTTAGCTTAAAAAGCTGCTCAAGCTTTTCTTTTTTATTTATTTTTATGGATCCATGCCAGCACTTATACTTAGGCTACATTTATATCTATTGCCTACCTTGCCAATCTATTTCTCTTCAAAACAAAATACACAAGTGACTTTTAGTTGAGTGTCACTGAAATGGTTTAAGTAATAGTTCAAACGAAGAAATTAAGATAGCCATGAATATTTAGTATTATAATGTTACAGTTGGAATGTAAAATAAAATGTGATATTTTTCCTAAATACTTTTTTATACAAAGTATCACAATATTTTAGTAATTAATAATAATAATTATTATTATATCGTTGTTGTTGTTGCTGTTGTTGTGATTATTATTATTATTATTATTTAAAGCCATATTAATATATAAATCACAATTTTTTGGCCAAATTGTGCAAATTGGCCAACATTTTTCTAGCGCAATTTTTATCAGAATTACAAAGCCTCTCACATAAAAAAAAATAATATATATATATATATATATATATATATATATTGGCCACACATTAAGAATTTGTTCTCTCTTTAGTAAATTGTGGCCACAGTTTGCTAATTCATATAAATCATAACTTACCAGGGAACAAATTAGTAAACTTGTTGATTTGTGGTCACGATATACATAAGGTGCATCCTGATTTGCGTACTTATGCACTATTCTATGCTGTTTTGTAGTATAAATAGTGTGTTCACACTAAAAATTTCCAACAAGAAATATAGCTGCAAGCAGTGATGACTGGCCCAAGCCCCAGTGGCAATGCCAACTGTGCACAATGGGCAATATGCATTTGATCTGGGTAAATGTAAAAGAATTGTGTCAAGATATGAGACTTCCTGTTTCCCTTTTTGTCATTAATCGCTCGCCTTATCACCATGTTCAGAAAGTTTGGTGTGAATCTTATAAACCCCGTAGGAGTAGTAGTTTAAAATTTAGAGCCAATTCAAACCAAAAGAGCTGACTTCCTGTTGGTCGGAACTAATGGCTGTAAATTAGAAAGTTGTCCGGCTCAATGAGAACAATATATGTTCCAAGTTTAGTGACTGTCGGTAAAACTAAACCTCCACTTTTTTCAAAAGGTGGCGCTACAAAGCTCCCTCTCCATTGCCATGTCTAAGGCTTTGCCCATGCTGGCTGATCAATCTGATATGTGTGCCGAGTTTCATGTAATTTGAAGCATGCTAAGAGCCTCAAAAACACCAAAGAATATTATATATTTATTAAAGTTTGATGCGTTGCCATGGCAACAGTATTTAAAATATCAAGAATCCTTTCACAGGTCTGCATCTGTCATGTTTTGACATTATACTGATGAAGTTTGAAGTGAATCGGATAAAAATAAGAGGGTGAGTTGAAAACTTTTTGAAAGTGACACACTTCCTACTGCCAGTTGGTGGTGCTATGACTTTGACTCACAATAGTCACATCCATGTGATCGGCTTCCTACATCAAACACACAGCTGAAGTTTCATCCCAATCAGTCAATGTATGCAGAAGTTATATCACACTTCGTTTCCTTTCTTTCGCCATAAATTTGTTGTGCAATTTAAATACCCGGATGATGCACTTAACCGAAAAAATGAAGTGTGGAATGTTGGACACTTCATGCACTCAACTGTCACAGCTTTAATTACATAGTGGAGGGGGAGGGGCTAGCAGACGCCAATGTTAAATTACAAAATAACCTTCATACACTACACAGTTGAGTGCATAAGTACATAGTGTATACTGCGTCATTTGGCACACAACTATAATTTTTTCCAGTGCATGTCATGTTGGGCTCCGTAATACATATCCTAATTAGATTTTTTTCCCCTCAAATCATGAGGCCCTAAGGTATACCTTTTTCCTTTCTGCAGATCACAAATGGCAAAACTCCATAATGTCCAAGCAGGTTTGGAACAACATGAGGGTGAGTAAATGACAGTTTTCTTTCTTTCTTTTTTTTTAATGTAGGCTACTTTCCTTTTAACCATACACATAAACTGCCACTGTTATGCACACAGGCACACACACAAACTGTCCACAACCCTTAGGATTGAAAACACATTTGCAGTCCCATTAGCTTTAACTTTGACAGCTCGTATTTGACAGCCCCCTCCCCACCATATCGACAGACACTTCCCCCCGAGACCCTTTTGCCTAATGCTCAGACATGTCTCATATGCATCCTCGCATTATCAGGGTTATGGAGGCGTGAGACCGCTGAACGTAGCCCTCCCATATTCCGTTTTGTCGTACCTAACCTAACCTCCCCCCGCTGCGCTCCGGTATGAGGTAATGGGATGCTACTGAGGACGCTGCCTTTGATGTCTGGAAACAGATGGGCAGAGGAGGAGAGCTGCGTACTGACAGGTATCTCTCTCGTCGTATCTGAAGTCCAGAGGGGATGTGAAGCTCTGCAAGACACACACTGAAGGAGACTGCACTGATTGTTCTGGCAAGTGTTTTTGACTCTTCACCTCACTTCACCTGAAATTAAACCCTGCAAACCAGACATTTAGACGCTGATGCTAGCCAAATTAGCCTCCTCCAGATACTGGCGCTCATATATGGCCTTTCTGCTGATTATAATTTCCCCCACTGCCTTCACTCACCCATTTGTCATGGATTTGGTTCTTGTATGGCTTGGCATTCACGTTCAAGAGTTTCCTTGAGAGTTAAATAAAAAGGTTCTTCCACAACAAGCCCACAAACTGCCTGGAAATAACCTAGACCTTTTTTACTTTTCTCAATAGGCTACTTTCATGGTTAGGAAACCTCAATTGAACAAAAATCCCCCACATTTAGAACTTTAACATGCTTTATATATATATACAGTAACTGATAAAGGCCAAGACCCATGCAAGTATGAAGAATATTGCGCTAGCAATGGTAAAGTATGTACTTTTAAGTATGAAATAGGCATTATCAAGAAAAATTTGCTATATTTCTAATAGCATATTAGCACACTGTACCACTTACATTGGCCTGAACACTTCAAAAATCCACCAGCAGTAAGACAGCATGCAGGCACCTTTGACATACTGTTTTGTATAGTGTTTCATTCTGCAGTATTTAAAGGGTTAGTTCACCCAAAAATGAAAATTATCCCATGATTTACTCACACTCAAGCCATCCTAGGTGTATATGACTATCTTCTTTCAGACAAACACAATCAGAGATACATTTAAAAATATCCTTAGTCCTCCAAGGTTTATAATGTTAGTGAATGGGGGACTTGCGCATTCTGCGTACAGTCGTCCGCCAAAAGCTAGTTATTTGAATTTATAGTTTTAAATATGGATATTTTTCTTACAAAAATGCATCATTTCACTTTTAAAGCCTTTATTATCCCCCTGGAGTCATATGGATTACTTTTTTCTTTTTTTAAGAATAGATGCATTATTTTTTACTTCCAAATGCGGCCCCCCATTCACAACCATTATAAACCTTGGAGGACTAAGGATATTTTTAAATATATCTCCGATTGTGTTCGTCTGAAGTCATATACACCTAGGATGACTTGAGGGTGAGTAAATCATGGGATAATTTTCATTTTTCGGTGAACTATCCCTTTAAAGCCAAAGTGAAACAGCATTGATACATCTCTATGGCATGGCAGTTATTTAAATGGTGAAGAGTAGCAGACTCTTCTTTCTGGAACTCAGTTGGCTGGTGTCTAGAGACTATGAATCCCTCTCTGCTGTCCTCCTGCAATCAATCATAAGCACCATATATTATATATATTTCATATGTACAAGATTATAATATCAATCATTTGGTATTTATACATAGGTAATCAATCACAATCTCATATCTGACCGCAGTTATGTCTACAAGACCTTCATCACTCCAATATTCATTTTTCTACTGTATAGATGTGATCCTGGCACGGCCCTGATGTAATTTATGAAGCGCTGCAGAAACATGGCTCTAGCTCAGGCTAATTGGTGAATAACTATTACCTCTCAGCATGACATGCTACTTATATGCCCTTGGGCTTCTGTTCCTGGTTCCTGTCTGAATAGTCATCTATTACATTCAGTGCTGAGTCAGCAAAAGAAGTTCTGATTCGTGGGTATGTTAGTCTGAATTACAGCTAGATTGTTGTCAGAATGTAATGGATTGTATAGCCTATGCTTATAGATAAAAGCGCAGTCCTTAAAACGGCAGATTATAACACCTTATTCAAAAGTTTGGGGTCAGTAAGATTTTTGGGGGGTCAGTAAGACTTTTATTCAGCAAGGAAACATTAAATTGATCAAAAGTGATAGTATAGAGACATTTATAATATTCTAAAGGATTTCTATTTTAAATAAACGATGTTCTTTTAAACCTTGTATTCATCAAAAAAATCTTGAAAAATAGTTTCTCCATAAATATTAAGCAGCACAACTGTTTTCAACATTGATAATAATAAGAAATGTTTCATGAGCAACAAATCAGCATATTAGAATGATTTCTGAAGGATCATGTGACACTGAAGACTGGAGTAATGATGCTGAAAATTCAGCTTTACATCACAGGAATAAAATATAGTGAAATAGATAATAATATTATTATCTAATGTAATAATACTGTAATAATGTTTCACAAAATTGCTTTTTTTTTACTGTGGTTTTTGATCAAATAATTTCAGCCATGGTGAGCATAACAGACTTTACATATTACAAAAATCTTACAGATCCCATATATACATTACACACATACACACACATATGGATATAGATAGATCAGCCTGGTCTCATTGTTAATACGTAACTTAGGTATTAATACGTAACTTTAAAAGACACAAAACTTACATTTTTGTACATTTTAAAAGGTGCTAAAACGTACAATACTGACGTAACTATGGCACCAAAACATAAAAATACTTACGTTTTTACAGCGAATAAAACGTAAAATATTTACAAATCTTTCATGTCATAAAAATATATGTATATTTTCCCTTTTTATCATTTTTTAGATAAATGTAAGATCCCTAAACCCCACCCCGAACCTAAACCTACCCATTTTATACAAAATGTTAAAAGAATAAAACATAATGGACAGAAATGTGTAGGAAAATGACAATTTTAGTAAAAATATAACATTAAAAGATATTTTGAGCCACTAATCCTACACCTACCCCTAAATCTACCCATAACAATTTCTTAAAACTACATAACGTGTAATAAATAAATGACTAACAGACAAACAAGCGTAAGGTTAATCACAATCATTTGTTTTTTGAGAAAATGTCAAAAAGTGGTACCAAAATAAGTTCAAATGTTCCAGTCGCAGTCCTCTCTGGCGGTAATAGTTTTTTATGAGAGCAGAATTTAATTTATTAATCCGTGAAATTATGAATCTGTCTTTCTCTCCGTGAAGGCGCGCACTCATTTCATATGTCAATCCACTGAAACACGGCATGTCGCAATCTGTGACGAAGCAGGTGAGAACCAATGAGCGTTTGATATTAGTGCCGTAAACCATGTCGTAACGCTTCTCGAGGGTGGCGCAGGCGCACTGGCGCAACTTTCAAATTTGAATCATAACGAGCGCGGGCTTTGACTGTTACGGTCGCTGTTGCTAAGAATGAAGATGAAGATTGATGGATAAAGGGCTGAATTTGGATCTGTTCCTTGCAAACATGTGGATTCTAAAGATATGGAGTACAGCAAACAAATAAAATGGATGTGATTTGTGAATTTATTTTGTGCTTTGGTGTATCTTATGGTTGTATTGTCAGTCACTGCATAGGAGAAAATCGCACAGCAAACAAACTAAATATTACAAAATGGTTAAACAATTACAGAAATTTTATTCATTTTAAGGTTTCAAAGTGTAGTCTCGTTTAACATTATGTAATCCCCGAAACGAGTTTGCAGCACGATTTTAATATTAATACATGGGAATTCATATACATGCACACTTTACGTTAGATGATTTACGTTTTTGTTGCTGTTAATACGTAAGTATTTGTACGTTTTAGTGCTATAAATACGTCAATGTTGTACGTTTTTGTGTGTATGAAAACGTAAATAAATGTACGTGTGGTAGAACCACACTTAACGTAAAAATACACACGTATTCTCATGAGATCACGTTGCAGCGATAGATAGACAGACAGATAGATAGATAGACAGAGTGAAAAATAAATGCGTTTTTCTTCTTCTCTTGCTGTCTTCCTCAGAGGTCAAGTATTGTCAAAATAACTGCAAAATACTCAAAACTATCTATACACACAGTCAGAGTGGAGGATGAGTTTCCTGTTGGACCATTGGAGTGTAAGAACTTTTTGTATCTGTATTAGGAGAGGTAATTGCATGTGCTTGGCCATGGCATCGAGGTGATTAGCCTAAGGCGAGACCACAGGCCAGGAACACCCAAACACAGAGCCCGTACATCACGGACAGCCTTACTGTCAGCTGTAAGGTGAACCCTCTTCATTATCTGTCCATCAGAAAAGAGGGAGACAGGCCGAGAGGGAGATAAACAGCGTGACAGAGACCATTTGGAGATAAACGCATGGTTAGAAAAAAATCATACATAACATAATTAGCAGTGATTTTCACAGGCCGATTTGGATAAAAAACCCAGAGTGTACAGTTTGATTTTGGCATTGTTTGCACTCTGTATTAAAGGGATAGTTCAGCCAAAAATGACAATTTTCTCATGTTGTTCCATTATTTCTTTTTTTTTATAGGAACACATTTGAAGTTCAGAAGACTTGTTTGAGGTATGACCTTGTGAAATTTAGGAACAAAATGTGAAACCTCTTCAAATAATATTAACCACAGCCCTTATTTTACTCTTAAATTAAAAACCGCTTTTCTAAAATTTGGGAATTCTCACAGGAACCCGTGGTGAATTAGCCTTCCGGGTTGGCCTACAAACTGACGTTATTTCTGAACAGCTCTATTGTGATTTTTCCACTGAAATACTCTCTGATTTCCGGCTATGGTGTTTTAAAATACATCGAACTTAACCCAGCCCCAGCGAGGGGGTGAACATCACCCTTTCTTTCGCCATTAACGTCACCCTCCACCTGCCAGTCAGCAGCCAAGACGAGAGAGAGGTAAATAAAGAGGATAATGAAGAAAGCTAATCGGATTGATCAAATTTCCTGTCACTAATGAAAGGAAAGTGAGTCTGGTTTCTTCCCATGTCTGTGATAAAGATGATTAAGTGTGAACATCTGATAAACTTCAAGCTCCAGTGAAAGCACTGAGGGGAAAGACGTGTGAGAGAAAGTCTATAATTTTGTGAGCTATGCCTTATTAGAGCATTTTGAGGTAGTAGATTTTAAATTTTGTTTCTCAATATGAGTGTTTTTCGGACGTTGCTGGTTTAGATTTAGTTTTGTTCCGAAAATAGGGAGCTGCCTTGCTAGACAGTCTGTTTCAGATAAAATTATCCAGACAGACTTCATTTTGTCTTCAATTTGTTTTAAAATGTATATGTGTGTGTGTATATATATAAATATATATATAATATATAATATATATATATATATATATATATATATATAATTTAAAAAGTTTACAATGCTTTGAAATTTGAAGATTTATAGGCCTTACAGACAGATTCAATTTGACTCGCATTCCAAATTGTGAACTGAAACTAAACAAGTTCTTCAATTCTGAATTTTGAAGTTGCTGTTTAAAGTTAAGATGCTTCCTATGTTTGCAGTAGACAGCAAGATAGCTCACTAGTTTTCTGCATGGGATCTTTATTTTCTCCTGCGTGATATAACTGTAAATTAGCAGTCTTGGCTGATTTGCCTTAGATCTAATGCTAAAGAGCCTCACCATTCACCGCCTAAGCGAAACACCTCGAGGCAGCGTCCTCATTTGTTTGGTGTGTGCCACCCAATTTCCATTGATTCAGAACCTTGGAGCTTGTCGCTGTTGGCGGTTAAGGCGAAAAGAAGCACTAGAGGACCACAAAGCTGTTTTCTCTGTATCAAAGGTAGCTTGTACAATGGGACAGATTGCTAACTTGCCTCAGCCAATGGTTGAACAAATGATCCAATGCTTTGTGGAAACTGGGCAGCTGTCCCTCTGTCATCCAGGTGGGCAGGCATTGCAGATCATGGCTTGCTTGCTCATACACACGTGCACATTTAATCTGTTCTTTCAAATTTTTAGAAAAGAAATGCCACAAAGAAACATTTTGTCCTTGAAGGAGAGCCTTTAAAAACATTTCAAAGAAGTATATTATCTACAAGTTTCTTGTAAAGATTAGTTAAAAAAAAAAAAAAGTAGTAGTATAATATACACTTACCGGCTCCTTTATTAGATACACCTGTTCAACTGCTCGTTAATGCAAATATCTAATCAGCCAATCACATGGCACCAACTCATGGCAATGTTCAGATAGAGCATAAACAACATCTGCAAAGTTACGACACTCAAAGTTCAATGCGAAGGGAGGTATTTTCTTTTAAAGAATTCTGTTTAAGGACTACAACAAACGGCTGGTAGGGACTACAATGAGTTTCTTCCCGGGTTAGTGGCATCACTAACCCCAAAATTTACATAAACCCCGCCCCCGAGAACACACAACAAAGGGGGTGAGGCCGTGTTGGGCTGCTTTAGAGAAGAGGAAGAGTTGTTGTAGTTGCCATGCCGTCATGTTACACCAGACTGCTTCACAAACAAGGGTCAATTCAATGCTGAATTTGCACCAAAGATGAACATGACGGCACATTCTAGTCGATGAGCTGAATCAACTCCACAGCAACTACATAAATTTATCCATTAACCATTCAGAAACGTTCAGTTTCATTCTAAAAGTTGTAACTTCTTCCTGAGTCTCTCCATCAGTGTCCGACTCCGGTTTGAACAATGTAAGGCTGAACGCCGTTACTAACAATCCTCATTTTGGCTGCGTGAGATTCTCCAGCTTTGTTGTTGTTGAGCAACCGAAGCACGAGCTGTTAAAGCTCCGCCCTCTTCTGGAAAGTGGCCAGGAGCAGCAGCTCATTTGCATTTAAAGGGACACACACAAAAACGGCATGTTTTTGCTCACACCCAAATGGGGCAAATTTGACAAGCTATAATAAATGATCTGTGGGGTATTTTGAGCTGAAACTTCACAGACAAATTCTGGGGACACCCGAGACTTACATTACATCTTGAAAAAGGGGCATTAAAGGTCCCCTTTAAGTCAATTCTGAAGGCAAAAGTTGGTCCAACCCAGTACTAAGAAGATGTACCTAATAAATTGCCAGGTGAGTTTGTTGTGTTGTGTTATGTTATGTTCAGGAAATATAAATTCGGCCACACCTGTTAAAACACAGTCCTTCCAGCAGGAGGTCAGAACTTCCTTTTGTGAACGGACGTGCAAATGTTCATAGTGCATTTAGAGGCAGCATCTTACGTCTTTCCATACCGCACTAATGGAATTACACAAGAGATAGTGTACAATCTGCCTCTCCCATCAAAATCAGATCTGCGTGTCGTGTCCCAAAGCAGCCTTTGCCTTTTTCGTGTAATTGGATATCTGTGGTCCATAATGAAACAGCTGTAAAGCCAGAGAGCTCAGATAGGGTGAGTGTTACCTCTCACAAAGAGAACTGCTGACTGGAGAAGCGCGGGCAGGTTGTGTCCCCATTGTGGGCTTTTGATGCAATTTCCCCCAGCCAGTGGTAAAACACATTCAAAAGAACTTTTAATTAAACTTCCAATTAGGGAGAATCTGATAGGGGTCCTTGCTCTCTCTGTCAAATGCGATGTCATCTTTTTAGGATTTTTGAATATCTGTTCTTCATTTACTGTGTGTTTTGGTGCAGGAAGTTCTCTATTATGGTCTAACAGGTTTTTCTTTTTTTAAATAAAAAAAGCCCTAACCCTAAGAATGGAGCATAACTGGAGCATAACTATGAATTATACCTATAATGTGTTGGTTGTTGTGGAGAGGCTTGTTATTACATTTCAAAGCCATCATACTGAGGTAAATGAGGGGGGGGGGGGGGGGGGGGGGGAACATATTTAATGGCCATTATATCATAGACAGTTGGAGGATGGACTTTCCCCCCACCCCGGGCCAGTAAATAACCATCTAGGTCAACTGTCTTGGTCAAACATCTAGAACACCCTAGCAACTAAAAATACTAGCATTCATAGACAATCATCACTAACATTTCCTTCAGAAAATCTAGTTTTGTAACAGTTTGCTGTCATTCTTGCATTTAAGACTTTTACATGGACTCAAAAAAATGTTTTTTGGAAGCTACTTTGACTGTCGACATGACCTTGTCTGAATGTTATACTATAAATCTAGAAGAGGCCTCTATAGCCTCAGGGTATGGCTGCACTTTTCAAATCCATACTAAGTAAAAATTGTCTGAAAGGAACTAAGACACCGTGGACAGTGAAATATTCTTTTCTGTGACAGTCCTGTGTGTTTCACTCCTTTTTTGTCCGCCTGCTTTCACTGTTCCTAGGATTTGGATTCCGTTGCAGTGCTTGCAAGGTTGTGTGTTGATATTCTTCAAACACACAGTTTTTTAATTCTAATTTAATTAATTCAGCTCTACATATTCAATTCAAACTTTGTTTTGTAAGATAATTTCACCCTTAGGTGTACTATCTATATTAGTTTTTTTAATAAAACTTATTCAAATTGAAAATTTCCCTTTCACTTTGGCCTTGTCTCAAATTGAACCCTGATCCCTAGAAGTCTTCCTACGAGTCGACGCTTTGCCGCATGGACTGTTCGATAAGGCTTCTGAAAGGGTGCAAACGAGGACACAAATACACGTGAGCATCCTTCTCAAACCTAAAATGTCAAATGGGACACCCTGCGGTTTCTGTGAAGTTTCGCTGTTGTATGTGAATAAAGGTCACGAAACCGCAAGTCCACATCGAGTGTGTGATTTAGGATCTATGACTGGATAATATCTTTGCACTTCTAGCAGTTTTTTCTTTTGCTGTGTTATGTTTATTCTGATGTATAGACAACAGAAAATGTGTGCTGTGTGTCATGACAACAGCAAAGTCTCTAATGTGGCATTTCATTCATGCTGAACCAAAGTCTTCAAACTACAATTGTTTTGGTGCCTCGCAAAGCACTTGTATTTCCTTCAGGAAATGCAAATCTTGAGCTTTTTACCTTTTACGAAGCACATCTGCAACTCTGCACTACATATATTGCGTATCATCTTAGCATGTGAACATCAAGAAGGAAAGCTAATGGGTGGGATGGGGGGATCTTTTTGTTTTATGAAAGCCATCTGTTTGCATGGGAGGCAAAGCAATGAGATGTGTCCCTGGAGCCTTGGGCTCCATCGCTATGCTGTCAGGGAGTTTTAAGACAGTTTGCAGAGTTAGAGGGGATCCCTGGAGGAATGACCATTGTGGGCATTACATAGAAGAGAGTAGGTCTGAGCCCTCACTGCTAATTGAGCTAATTAAACCTTCTCAGAGGGGGTCCTAATGAGGCGCTAACGAGGGTTCTCTAATTACATATTTACTCATTTATCCATGCAGTGACTAGAGCTCACTCTCGCGCTCATCAAACTGTTTGAATTTTACCAAGGAATGCAGAGGTTTGCCAAGTGTAGGGGAGATCAGGGACTATTGTAGTTTATTATAGAAATGTGCCGCTATCCTTTTGTTTTAAAAATACTGTATATGTGCCAAAAGTAATATTTAATAGTACTATTTAAATTGATGAAGACTTAATAATCTCTGTTTAAAGCAAAAGTCTAAGATGGATCTACATTTAAAATTTATTAAAACACATTAAATCATTTATACCAACCCTTATCGATCATCTTAAGTCTTCAACTAGATAAGGTCGACTTGAAATGAGGGATTCATTGTAGTGGACATATCTAAGAAATTCAGTCAATAAACTGATGCTTAAAACCAAGTTCCCGCCTTGCATTTTTGCATTTTCTGTAATCCATTACACTCGAATGTACAGCAATCAGGCATAACATTATGACAACCTTCCTAATATTGTGTTGGTCCCCCTTTTGCTGCCAAAACAGTCCTGACCCGTCGAGGCATGGACTCCACTAGACCCCTGAAGGTGTGCTGTGGTATCTGCACCAAGATGTTAGCAGCAGATCCTTTAAGTCCTGTAAGTTGTGAGATGGAGCCTCCATGGATCGGACTTGTTTGTTCAGCACATCCCACAGATGCTCGATTTGATTGAGATCTGGGGAATTTGGAGGCCAAATCAACACCTCAAACTCATTGTTGTGCTCCTCGAACCATTCCTGAACCATTTTTGTTTTGTGGCAGGACGCATTATCCTGCTGAAAGAGGTCACAGCCACCAGGGAATACTGTTTCCACGAAAGGGTGTACATGGTCTGCAACAATGCTTAGGTAGGTGGTACGTGTCAAAGTAACATCCACATGGATGGCAGGACCCAAGGTTTCCCAGCAGAACATTGCCCAAAACATCACACTGCCTCTGACGGCTTGCCTTCTTCCCATAATGCATCCTGGTGCCATGTGTTCCCCAGGTAAGTGACGCACACGCACCCGGCCATCCACGTGATGTAAAAGAAAATGTGCTTCATCAGACCAGGCCACCTTCTTCCATTGCTCTGTGGTCCAGTTCTGATGCTCATGTGCTCACTGTTGGTGTTTTCGGCGGTGGACAGGGGTCAGCATGGGCACCCTGACTGGTCTGCAGCTATGCAGCCCCATACGCAAGAAACTGCGATGCACTGTGTATTCTGACACCTTTCTATCAGAACCAGCATTAACTTCTTGAGCAATTTGAGCTACAGTATCTCTTCTGTTGGATCGGACCACATAGGCCAGCCTTTGCTCCCTTACGTGCATCAATGAGTCTTGGCCGCCGATGACCCTGTCGCCAGTTCACCACTGTTCCTTCCTTGAGCCACTTTTGATAGATACTGACCACTGGGAACACCCTACAAAAGCTGCAGTTTTGGAGATGCTCTGACCCAGTCGTCTCGCCATCACAATTTGGCCCTTGTCAAACTCAATCAAATCCCATTTTTCCTGCTTCTAACACATCAACTTTGAGGACAAAATGTTCACTTGCTGCCTAATATATCCCACCCAATAACAGGTGCCGTGATGAAGAGATAATCAGTGTTATTCAAATCACCTTCAGTGGTTATAATGTTATGCCTGATCGGTGTGTCACAACATGGACGAAAAATCTGTTGCTATTTCCGTTTCATTGTGACTTTAATGAAATATTGTTCATTTATGTATTTTAAAGATTCAATCTTTGAATTCCACCATACAATTTATATTTAAATACAATTTATGTAACTAGTTACAGTCTGGATCGCCAGGCTTGAATCGCGCAATCCTACAAGAAAGGACAGAAAATATTGCACCTGAATTTTGTGTTGTTTCTCTATCTTGTTTTTTAATTGAAGAAATTTAGTGTTACAATTGACCCTGGTCTTTTTAAATTCTTGACATGAAATTGAGTTGCTTTATATCTTTTCTTTGTTTCTAAGAAAGCATTTTCTTTAGCTATTGTTGAGTGAGGTTGATGGAGTATTCATTCAGTTATGACAATGAACAAAAATAACAGTTTGTTACTTACTGTAGGATACTGGCTCTTTACCAGAGAGAGAGAGAGAAGGCGGAAGACTGACAAACATCCGCTCCCACAGCAAGGTGGGAAGCAGGTGACAGAGGAATGAGACTCTGATAAGACAATGACACATCTCACTAATGCATCCAGGTACTGTGAGAGGAGGCTGCATGTTCTCAATGATGCAGAATTCATCAAGAATACAAAGCAGTGAGTGTGTGTGTACAGTAAATCGCTTCAGTGCTTCCCAATAATGCTGGAATGTGTGCGTGCCATGGGATTAGAGTGGGATGTATGCCTCCATGCTGTGTGTTAATACGTAACAGCAGGCTGTGTTCTATTAAAATTACTTGTTTCCAGATAATGCTGTATTGTCCAACGATTGAATCAGTATATTATTATTTATTTTAACGAAGTGTTCATATTTTCTGTAGAAAGCTTGAGACATTTTGGGCAGAAGTCACCACCAGGATGCAAGAATATCGTGGGTGGTTGCCAAAGGCATTGCTATGCAATTGCTAATGTTGTTCTGTGTGGTTTTAGTTTTTATTGTCTTCCAGGTAGAAAATCAGTAGTAGTTTACTTTGAAAGCACAAATAAATGTGCGAATATACCAACAGGAGGCTCAGAAGAAGTGAGATGCAAATTTCTAAGAACATAACTAATGTATATGCGTTTGTCTGTTTGCATATATTTGACAGAAACAAACATACACCAGATGGTGAATTTCAAAAGCAAGATAATTATAAAACATTGCCGTTTCATTGATGCTTCTGCAACAGAACTAAATCATATTCTCTCTTCTCATCCACAAATGTGCGCTCCGCTGATGATCCATTGGCATCTTGTTTTCAATTTTCTGTAGTTTTAATGTCAGCCCTGTTCAATCAATGACGCTAATAACACAAAGGGCCCGAAGCCTGCGAAGATAGAAGCTTTACTTTGATAGCCAATTAGGCCGTGCTTGCTTTCCTCAATCCGTTTGTCATAAGACTCCATGAGTCAAATAAATATCCAAGGTTGCCTGACACAATTAAAACCAGGAGACATGGCATAACGAGTCTAGAGACTTCACAAGAAAATGTAGCGTTTGTTGTTGTTGTTGTTGTTGTAGAAAAGCCTTGTATAGCAGCGAGAGAGTTTGTATTGGTATAGTGGAACGTTAATAATCCGTAAATTAATGTAATTCTTTAGATAGCGGATTTGGTGAGCTGTCTTATTATGCCTTGGCCATGGTTTTCTCATCATTTTTCTAGTGATCAAGCAGTGTTTAGCCTTTTATTGAGGCCTTTCCAACTACAATATGAAAGAAAATAAACAGCAATTTCATTGTATACATAATGTTATTGATTTATATTATACAAATCCCACAAGACTATATCAATAAGCAGCTTAACAGTGCAGTAGTCTTTGATGTAACAATATCCGAACCCACCAGGAAACCAATGGCAGGGTCTATCAAATGAAAGTCTGTGCAATGAGATTTCTTATTAATGAGGGTGAAATACAGTGGGGTCTGGTTGGAATAAAAGCAGCATCTGGGGACCAAAGTGATCCCACAAGTCAGCTATACTATGGTAATGAGGTCTTGGAGAAACCACACTATTTAGAGGGACAAAGGAGCTCTTTGATGCATTAGGAGCAGGTATACTCTTGACAATAGATTCATGGCTTCACTGATATCTTCCATCAGTGCAAAAGAGCTTTCTGTAATCAATTACGATTCGCTTTGTGTTCTATTGCCAAAAACGCTGAGAAGGCTCCATTCATGATGCCATTTATATTTTATTTGTTAAAGTGAATGTCCAGGTCACATTTCACCGAGTTATGCATTTTTTCCCTTATTGTCTTATTACATAGAGACATTTTACTTTTGAGTTTTTTTTTTTTTTTACTGAAATACATTGATTTTGTTCGCAAATTAAAAATACTAAATAACTAATATATACAGTGCTTAATAAATTTATTAGACCACCACCCAATGTAAGGTTTGTGCCACAGCTGCCCTAAACTAACAGTATTACCAAAATCATTTTTTATGTTTCTGTAATAGTTAATTCACACCAGTATGTGTAAGCTCTTTAGTCACAGTAATATTTCTAATACTAAAATATAATTATTGTTGGGATTTAATGAATTCAAAGATAGATTGCACAAAAGTTTCATTAAAAGCAAGTCTTTGGGAACAACTAGAAATTATTTGGAAGTCAATAACAACAGACTGTGGAAAAGTATATAAAAACAATGCCAGAAAGAATGCAAGCCATTATCAAGGCCAAGGCAAAATGAAATATATAATGTTTTTGGTTATTATGTGTCAATAAAGACACACATAGTTGTTTCAGTTTGTTATTTGCCTAATAATACGTTTTTGACAGATTCCTTATATATATATATATATATATATATATATATATATATATATATATATATACATATTATACATATATATATATATATATATATATATATATATATATATATATATATATATAATACATATAACATATATATATATATATATATATATATATATATATATGCAGGGTTGGTTTTGTATTATTATAATTGTACACTTTGGCTCTCAAACAGACAAGCTTCTTCATTTTATGTTCACTTGAATGAATGTACCCTGTGACACTTTGTGAATTCAGTACAGCCATCCTTGAAACTTTATGAAGAATACACAGTAATAATGACTCAGGCCCACACATTCTGTTCTCTCACATAGAAGATTGTGTGCTTGCATAAAAATGCACCTCTAACGTTTGCCTTGACCGTGCTTTTACAGTTCCTTATCATGAAGAGGTGCTCATCTGGGGCATCATGTATAAAACTTTGCATAGATTTCATCCTAAAAGTGTGCGTAAGCACAAAAGCCAGATTTTGTGTACACACAAACGTTTTCAGGTTTATAAAGCTGTACATATGCCTGAAACTGTGCAAGGTTGGCTTTATAAATCATAATTATCTAAATATTGTGCACAGGTGCATGTGCTTTCAGTTTGCCTCTGTCTCTTCCCTGAAATAACCATATATGCATAGGCGTAATTTGCGGGTGGGACGGGTGGGACATGTCCCCACCACTTTTTGAAAGAGTCGATATTGTCCCCACCACTTTTTGAAGCATCTCGCGGATATCTAATACAAAAGAAACACCTCTAGTTGATTATCAATTTGTGTTAATAATAGGCGATCTGGCGCTGGGATGTGTTGTTTTTGAAATCATGTTGAGTGCTTGTTGTCGCTGTTATCAGAGGCGCAACAGTGTTCTCTTGGCGCTCGTGCACACTGCGCAGTGTTCACACGGACGAGCGCTTCAATCTATCGCTTAACTGTTGCAGAGACTCTCTATTCGTTACGTTGAATCACAAAACAAAATACAAATAAACGTGTCCCTGCTCTTGATATATAATCACTGACTAACATCTTTGGTTTTAATGAGAGAAAAAAAAAAATCATACATGGTTGGATTCGAACCCAGAATCTCTTGCATGCTAAACGAAAATATTGCCTCCAATCCATGTGGACAATCTATGTTCAATAGCGGATCCACGTATTTATTAACTAATATACATACTCTCGAGACATATTGTATTATAGCAGATGTAAGGAAGAAACTATCATATTAATTTTAATATCATATTATTATTATTATTGTAATAATACAATTACAATACCCCCCACCCCCCACATACACTTTCCTGTCCCACCCACTTTTTAAAACAAAGTTACGCCACTGCATATATGGAGCTTAAGACTGCCCTTTTTTTTATATTTATGATCTCACTGCATTTAAATGACCAGTAATTTTCAATAGATCTGTTGGGTAAAATGATAAACTCAAAGCAAAAAAAAGAGAGAAACTTTTCAGACTGTGAGATGGAGGTACTGCTGTCTGAGGTAGAGGCATAAAAAATTCTATTTGGTGGGCTCTCTGCTGGAAATTCAAATAAAAGAAAAAACTGTGGAGTGGGAGCAGGTAATGGCAGCAGTTAATGCTGCCACCTCTGTGCCCAGTGTCCAAGGAATAAAAAAAAGTGGTTGATTTAAAGGTTGCTGAAAATAAAAAAGAATCTCTACACACAGATGGAGTTATTATGACTGGTGGTGGTCAAGGAACCGCTGACCTCTCGGCCTTTGATGTGAGGGTGGGTGCGATCATAGGTGAGAGAGGAATAAGTGGCATTGTTCCGGAGTTCAAGGTAAGTACTTGATTTACTTGGCGCCATCCAGAGCGCTACCAGTGCCATCCTATGTGTCACCACCGCTGCCAACTAGAGCACCACCAACGCCATCCTACGTCACCACCACCACCATCCAGAGCACCACCAACGCCATCCTACGTCACCACCGCCACCATCCAGAGCACCACCAACGCCATCCTACGTCACCACCGCCACCATCCAGAGCACCACCAACGCCATCCTACGTCACCAATGCCACCATCCAGAGCACCATCAATGCCATCCTACGTCACCACCGCCACCATCCAGAGCACCACCAAAGCCATCCTACGTCACCACCGCCACCATCCAGAGCACCACCAACGCCTCCTACGTCACCACCGCCACCATCCAGAGCACCACCAACGCCATCCTACGTCACCACCGCCACCATCCAGAGCACCACCAACACCTCCTACGTCACCACCGCCACCATCCAGAGCACCACACGCCTCCTACGTCACCACCGCCACCATCCAGAGCACCACCAAGCCTCCTACGTCACCATGCCACCATCCAGAGCACCACCAAGGCCTCCTACGTCACCACCGCCACCATCCAGAGCACCACCAACGCCATCCTACGTCACCACCGCCACCATCCAGAGCACCACCAACGCCTCCTGTCACCACCGCCACCATCCAGAGCCACCAACGCCATCCTACGTCACCACCGCCACCATCCAGAGCACCACCAACGCCATCCTACGTCACCACCGCCACCATCCAGAGCACCACCAACACCATCCTACGTCACCACCGCCACCATCCAGAACACCACCAACGCCATCCTACTCATCAATGCCACCATCCAGAGCACCACCAACGCCTCCTACGTCACCACCGCCACCATCCAGAGCACCACCAACCTCCTACGTCACCACCGCCACCATCCAGAGCACCACCAACGCCATCCTACGTCACCACCGCCACCATCCAGAGCACCACCAACGCCATCCTACGTCACCACCGCCACCATCCAGAGCACCACCAACGCCATCCTACGTCACCACCGCCACCATCCAGAGCACCACCAACGCCTCCTACGTCACCACCGCCACCATCCAGAGCACCACCACTGCTCCTACGTCACCACCGCCACCATCCAGAGCACCACCAATGCCTCCTACGTCACCACCGCCACCATCCAGAGCACCACCACTGCTCCTACGTCACCACCGCCACCATCCAGAGCACCACCAATGCCTCCTACGTCACCACCACCACCATCCAGAGCACCACCAACGCCTCCTACGTCACCACCGCCACCATCCAGAGCACCACCAACGCCATCCTACGTCACCACCGCCACCATCCAAAGCACCACCAACGCCTCCTATGTCACCACCGCCACCATCCAGAGCACCACCAACGCCATCCTACGTCACCACCGTCACCATCCAGAGCACCACCAAAGGCATCCTATGTGTGTAACATACTGTTCCCTACACTACTGTTGTAGGAATCATGGGTTGACCCAGGCCATCTCACAACTATATTTGTCAAAGACAAATGCGCATCAAGTATGATTTGCACATTCACTGAGTGGAAATGTTTTTGATTATGGAAAGCAAATTCATCCTCAGATGGTGCAACATGAGTGCAGTCAATAGCACCAATTACATTGGGAAAACGGGCGATCGCTGCAAATTGCGTTTTGATGTTGGCCTTTTCAGCTTGTGCGTAAGGAAAATTGATGTATCGGGGTGCCATCCCTACTATGGCATCCCATACATGTGGCATGACGCGGATCAGGGATGACTGTGACATCTCCGATCGGTCTGCCAACTCCTGCTGAAATGTACCAGTGGCAATACTTGCAATGGAACAGGTTAGTGTGATTTCTCGTGAGAGTCTCTCCAATGCTGGCTGTAATTCAGAACACAATTCCAAGAGGATGGCCTTCGGGAATCTAAATCTGCTCATAAGCCATGAAAACACGCTTCCTCCACATAGTATCATTGGCGAGGTCTTCTAATACCGCTAGCACATCCATTGTCTCGATGTCTTAAAACACTACACACATGCACACACATTCCTTTTTATGGCCAATTCATTTAAGTAAATAAATTAACACAAAGTATTTGCACAATGCACATGGATAAATGTTAAATATATTTGTATTGATTAACTACCTGTCCGATTGACAAATGCTGTAATAGTCTAAATGAAAAGTGGAGTTTTTAATCATTCTGTTCACTTTATTTCTTGGCCATTTGGTGTCGCTAAATCACACACACACCACTAAAAAAGTGTACACACAGTCAGTGTCCGTACAGTGTGCACATATTTACGCCGTTTTTTTTTTCTCTTTTTTTTCTTTCTTTTTAAGAATCCTGATATGTACGTGGAAAACTGTGTATGCACATTTCTATGCCCATGTTGTGCTTACACAACTTTTATACATCAGGCCCCTGGTCTTTATCTGTCAAGGAAACTCTTGGCAGCAACAGTGTAAGTATCATCGAGAGAGCATCAGGGTGAAGGCTTTGAATTATAAACATTTATATAGGAATTTTAGAAGTCAAAGAGCTCTGTTTTGAGTTTAAAAGAAACCTAAAGCTATTAAGAGACAGGATATATAGAACTAAAGATTAACAATATATTCTCTGAAGTTCAGGCTGTGGACATACATGTCAAGGGCTGTCATTTTTTATGACACATCAAACCACTCTTGTTTAGAGAACTTGCTTTAGAGGTACTGTGAAATTCTAAGACCTTGAATATTCTTTAAAGACATCTTTCCTTTCAAACATTCATGAAACGTATAATTTAATCAAATTATGGTGAAAGATTAAACAAACATCGTTTCAAAAGCATTTACAACTTTCAACTGAAAAAACAAGAGTTTAATTGAAATCAATGGCACATGGTTGTCTTAAATGAGAAGGCAATAACAGTTTTGTATGTTATATTAGCAAAATACTTATTTAAACTAAGTCACATAAAAATGGTAATCACTATTATGTTTTGATTTGCATCAAATCATTTCTACACCAATACAGTAAAAGCATTTTGTGTGGCTTATTATTTGTTGCAACTAACCAGTGTTCAGCAGTGTTGTTATTTTTAAACAATAAAACTTTAAAAATAGTTTTCTGTATAGTTTTCAAAAGATGTATTTTCTTTATAATCACTAATACAATTCATGGAAAGATGGCAAAACTAAAATGTATTAAACATATACATAATAAAAACAGAAATATATGTCATTAATAGCCATAAAATAAGTAAATTAGCCAATTTTGTTTAAATGAAGGGTTACAGAAATGAGTACACCCTAGATTTAATTCAACAAATGTATAATATTCTAGTACTTAGTATGCCCTCCATATTTTTGAATATACTGCTCTGACCCTTCTTGGCACGGAGTGTACTAGTACATGACAAATTGTCGGTCCTGTTTAACTCCTGGATGATGAGTTTCTTAAATGCCCTGATCTTTAATGGGGAGTGTTGCTCAACTCGTCTCTACAGAATCCCCCACAGGCGCTCAAGAGTGTTAAGACTGAGTGCAATACATATCCACAGAAGTTTTTTTTTTTTTACCTTGGGAGAATGCATATCCTCATTGTCATGTTGAAAACATTACACAGTGGTGTGTGAATTCATGACAGCATTGATAAAGCACAACTCCCTCACACCTTCAGCACTCATACATCCCTATATAAGAGCTTCACTACCACTGAACTTTACTGTGGGAACCAGGCACTTCTCACTGTACTCCTCCTCTAGCAACACCATAACATTTTGGATGCTGTTAGATCCAATATGATTGATTTGGTCTCATGAGATCAGAGTATTGATTCCCAGAATCTATATTTTGTAAATATGGGCTTTGGAAATGGCTAACTGACTTTATTGTGTTGGCTCTGAGACACTCGCTTGGTAATTCTCCTGCTCTTTGTCTAGCAAAAAAATCCCTCATCACTAAATGAAAGCTTAAAATGAAGGCCTGATTATTTCAGGGGACTTGTCACAAGTCCATTGTTTTTGAATTTCTGTTACTTTTGTTATATTTTCACACATAAAACAATGATTTGGTAATCCTCTTGTACCGCTGTCCTCTTTTGTGCTAAGAAAAAAGTCTCCTGACAGGAATAGTTGACGAAGGGCTGTGACATTTCAAGACATTTGTCAGGTTTTTGTCCTTAAAAACACTCTTGTGTGTGGGACTAATTTCTTACATATCTCATCCCAAGCCTCCGTTGCTAATTCCAAAACGTCATTTCAGAACTAGTAACAGAGACTTGATCCTTGATAGCAGAATAAACAGTTGATACAGTTAACGCAGTTGAAATAGAGAGAGAGAAAATAAGCTTGTGAAGTCTACCTGAATCTGTGCATCTCTCACAGCAGCAGTGTCTCTACTAATAGCGAAACTATAAGTTATAAGTTTATCTACCTCAAGAACTGCACAGTTATTACATTGCTAGTGCAAAATGCCATGTATCTTTTAAGTTGCTAAACTATTTTACTGATTAAGTCATCAGAGCAGTGCTGACAAAATGTTTCTGTGCAAGTGTGTGTCCGTACTATACAGTACATGACGTGTGTACATTTGAAAGAGGGAGAGCGGGAGAAAGTATGCGCTTTCAGCACACAATAAAATGTATTTTGTGGCAATAATTTGTCGTTTTCATCCTATTGTTTACTATATTTATTTGCTTGGTCGGTGTCATTGTGGGTTTTGTTTATTTTGCGGCTGTAGGACCTATTGAAATAACTGAAATCATTTGGCGTAGTGATATGGAACTGTAATGCGGTCAAGACCTGCCTAGAACTACTTTAGCCATGCGTTTCCCTGAAAATAATTCCACACCTTAGAATGTTTGTCAACCAATCAGATTCAAGCATTCAACAGCCCCGTAGTATGAATATATATAAATTATATATATATATATATATATATATATATATATATATATATATAATATATATATAATATATATGTATGTAAATAAATGCTAATTCAAAGTATCAATAAATACTATAATAGTATATAAATAATACCAAAGTAACACTGGTGTTCAGCTGTTATTATTAATAATCTTTTATTAATAATCTTTATTAGAAACAGAAGTACTACACCGATCATAGATCATCTTCATGGAATTTTAATTTCCTGTCAGTTTGGACGTGACTGATGTGGTGCCCATGTTTATCAGTTTGACCTATTCAGATCTGTTGCGAACATGTTTTATTGCATTTTCAGCATAATTAGCCAATCAGAGTGATGAAGAGAACATGATAGGTGGGCGCTTCCTCTTTTTATGTGACATTTGATGTGACATTTCACTTGTATTTCATCCCTGTCTTTCTGTTACACTATAGGACCTCAGTGAGAACACATGCTGAGCTCAAGGGAGATGGAAATTGCTGGCATTGCTTTAGGATTGTGTGAGATCGATCTATCTATCTATCTATCTATCTGTCTGTCTATCTGTCTGTCTGTCTGGAAGGAGGCACTGCTATTTTGCCTCATCGGAAAGAGCATCTTTGGTTGAAATCCTTGTTCTAGTCTCAGTAAACAAAGGAGGTGGTGAATTAACAAAACATTCTGTATTTTTAGCCTCTAGTTGAACTTAAAACATGCTAATTGTGGCCTTCATGCAAAATGCAAATCTCTTTAAACCAAGTATACCCAGAATCTCTTCCAGCTCTCTGGTGACATTTAACCATTTCCCTATTGCCACTTGGACAATTACATCAATTGTAACAATTAGCCCGGTCTAGATTGTGTTACAGCTAAGTGCCATTTAGCCAAACAATGCATTTGAGTCAAATCAATGGCCAAGAAGAAATCGCATCGATCTCGGGTGCGCAATGAGAAAATGTCTCATCTCGCAAAAACACCATTGTGTTTAATAGTGGTCAGGTTAGCCTTCGCGGACGCCGGCTTGGTGCATGCTGGCGTCGCACTAATTCCGTCCCTTTCTTCCCTACAGAGATGAATAGATTGAGTCTTTCATTAGATAAATGGTGCCCGGAGAGTTTTAATGAGGGAGGACAACTGCAACTATCTGTCTAGTGACCTATTATCATCTGTTATTGCGCAGAAATCTCATTTGACTGGATTTTTAATTAAACTGCCGCTAAGTAAAAGGGCACGTGTATTCTGCGGCACAAGTCAGGGCACCCACCGGTAATCAGAGATTGCAGGTAACTTTTAATCATTCCTGGGTGTCTTATGGGAGTCGAGCTGAAATGTTATAAGACACGTATTAAGCCAGACTGTCTTGAAAAACCCCAATCAACCTTTGAGTACAAAAGAGGTATTTTATGAATTTGTTCCCTTTGTTTAACATGGTTCAGAAGGTAATTTGGGTTATGTGTTGCTGCACTCAAATGCGACCGCGCTCAGTGGTGGCCCGTGCACCTTTAGTCCTGTCACCTTTAGAGTTACTTGAATGAGATTCATTTAGTCAAATAGTGTCCTTCTGAGAGCACTTCGGTGATGACGCTTGTGATCTCAAGGCAGCATTGTCTCTCAGAGTCGGGTTATTTGCTGGTTAATGTAAACTTCAGTCGGCTCTAGGGAGCCCTATCCCTCCAAACTGACACCAAAGTCAAATTTTCTGCTTGCTTTTTAGCTGCCTGCACCACAGGTCTCCTGCTGTTTGCAATCAGGAGTTCGCAAAAGCCCAAAAGGCTTTGATCTGTGTGATGTCTCTCTCTTTCTGTACTGTGCTGTTCACCAGCTTTCTCTGCTTCTGTCCTTCAGTGTGGCCCAGGGTTGTACGCCATTCAGAGAATGCCTTTTAATTTCCGATTAAATTCCTAAATTTTGACTTGACTTAGTTGAAGTGACAAATAGATGTGGAATTGTAAGCTGAATTTGAATTTCAAGAAGTCAAGGGGGAAAAAAGAAATTCATATAATTTGTAGCTATAAATGTTAAATTGTCATAGCTTTTAATAATAAATGTCATTATCAGTAAGAATTACCCATACATGTTAACATAGAGTATGGGGAATTTCCAGAAATTAGCTGTTATTATGACTAATCATATATATTATATATATATAATATATATATATATACACACAGATTTTTGTTTGTTTGTTTGTTTTTTAGAAGTATCTTATGCTTACCAAGGCTGCATTTATTTGACAAAAAAAAAAAAAAAAAAACAGTAATACTGTGAAATATTATTACAATTTAAAATAACTGTTCTATTTTAATATATTTTAAAATGTAATTTATTCATGTGATGGAAAAGCAAAATTTTCAGCATCATTACTCCAGTCTTCAGTATCACATGATCCTTCAGAAATCATTCTAATTTGCTGATTTGCTGCTCAAGAAACGTTTCACATTATTATTAATGTTGAAAACAGTTGTGCTGCTTAATATTTTTGTGGAAACTGATCCATTTTTTTCTTGATGAATAGGAAGTTCAAAATAACAGCATTTTTTGGTAAAGGTTTTACAGTCAATTTTGATCAATTTAATGCATCCATGCTGAATAAAAGTATTAATTTCTTATATAATTGTTTTATTTTTTATTTGGAGCGACATGAGGGGAGTAATAATGACAGAATGTTCATTTTTAAGTGAATTTATTTTAATTTCAGTCAAAAACATTGTTTTTAGGAGGCTAATATGTGTCTCTCTCTTGTCCGTGATATGACAGCTTGTATTTAACGAATGGGGTTAACTGGACATCCAGTGCTAATAGCCGGTTTGCTTGGCATTATATTTTGTTATCTTGTCACATTTCAGTTCATTATTTAACTGAAAATGCCCAGAATCGTACAGTCACCCAGCACTTTCATTATGTTTTTAATGGCCTACAACTCTTTGCCAATTCCCTCTTTTTGTAGAAGCATTTTCATATTTTTCTTGGGTTACTCCATGAAGCTCTGACTGGCTGTTGTCTTCCTCCCCTACACTACTATTTTGTTTTACATTTTCCCCCCATTCTCTCTCTCTATTTTTTTTTCATATGCAGCAGTTCAAAGTTTAGTATTTCAAAGCAGCTTCCTTTTGAAGGGAAGAGAATCTTTGAATTATGCATTGGCTGTTTAGAGCGAGCTAAAGTAGACTGGCTCCAACCAGGGGGAAACTGAGGCTTCAAAAATCAGGCGGTTAATGAAAAGAACCACTTTCTCTCTCTCTTTCTCTTCCGTCTCTCGCCTTCCTCCGAGCTTAACTAGGCCGGGGGTTGCTGCATCTTTCCTCTCATCACTCGCTTTTCCAGGCAGCTCTGGAGGAGCTTGAGACTGTGTTTGTTACACTTTCTACCTTTGCATTGAACCGAGGGCATGTGTGCTTGTATGTGAATTTAGTGTGCTGTGCTTCCTCACCTGTGAGTGTGCATCCGCACTGGGGAAGTAACTAACTTAAAATAGCCATGCTACTAACTTCATTTTTTCAGGTCTTTGAGACAATTTTCTCTCAAAAATTGCTAGTCAATTCCACAAATAATTACAAAGAAACTGCAAGTAACACATTTAAAGGTAGGGTAGGCAATTGCGAAGATGCTAGCAATAGCAGGTTAGCTTTGAAAGCATCCTCCCTTCAGAGGAGGATGCTAAAGCCATGCCTACGGTGGCCCAGTAGTGCACAACACAACAAAATTAAAAAAGCAAACATAAGTTCACAACACAACGAAATCGAGCCACAACACAACGGAATAAAGCCACAACACAATGGAATAAAGCCACAACACAACGGAATAGAGCCACAACACAATGGAATAGAGCCACAACACAACGGAATAAAGCCACAACACAACGGAATAAAGCCACAACACAACGAAATAAAGCCACAACACAACGGAATAAAGCCACAACACAACGAAATAAAGCCACAACACAACGGAATAAAGCCACAACACAACGAAATAAAGCCACAACACAACGAAATAAAGCCACAAACAACGGAATAAAGCCACAACACAACGGAATAAAGCCACAACACAACGGAATAAAGCCACATAACAACGGAATAAAGCCACAACACAATGAAATCGAGCCACAACACAACGGAATAAAGCCACAACACAATGAAATCGAGCCACAACACACGGAATAAAGCCACAACACAACGAAATAAGCCACAACACAACGGAATAAAGCCACAACACAACGGAATAAAGCCACAACACAACGGAATAAAGCCACAACACAATGAAATAAAGCCACAACACAACGGAATAAAGCCACAACACAACGAAATAAAGCCACAACACAACGGAATAAAGCCCCAACACAACGAAATAAAGCCACAACACAATGGAATAAAGCCACAACACAACGGAATAAAGCCACAACACAATGAAATAAAGCCACACACAACGGAATAAAGCCACAACACAACGGAATAAAGCCACAACACAACGGAATAAAGCCACAACACAACAGAATAAAGCCACAACACAACAAAATAAAGCCACAACACAACGGAATAAAGCCACAACACAACGGAATAAAGCCACAACACAACGGAAATGCTCCCGACCACTAGGGGGCTCTCAGAGCTCGGTAAAGTTAGTTTTCCTTGCCAATGTTCTATAGAGTCGGCAGTAATATCAATACCACGATTAGTTTTAACAGTATGTAGCCACCGTATATCGACAAGAAATATTAATTCAAAATCACCTACGTGCAAAATAGCTCCATATTTATACCTGTGAATGATTTGACGCGCTACCACAGTGCATGGTGAAGGGAACGTCTGCCAATTCCACCAAGTGGTTAAAACGTATAATTTGTATTCATTAAAATTACTTATAACATTTAAAAACAGACATATTCAAATTCCAAAGCTTGTCAGTCTTACCAACAGGAACTAACAAGCTTTGGAATTTGAACATGTCTGTTTTTAAATGTTAAACAAAGTCATTGTAATGAATACAAATTATACGTTTTAACGACTTGGTGGAATTGGCAGACGTTCCCTTCATCATGCTTCGTGGTATCGCGTCAAATCATTCACAAGTATAAATATGAAGCTATTGTGCACGTAGTTGGTTTTTAATTAATATTTCATGTCGATATACAATGTTTCCATACTTAAAACTAATCGTATTGATATCTTTGTAAGACTGTTGACTTTATAGAACAGTGGCAAGGAATACTAATATTACCGAGCTCTGAGAGCCCCCAAGTGGTCAGGAGCATTTCCGTTGTGTTGTGGCTTGATTTCGTTGTGTTGTGGCTTTATTTCGTTGTGCTGTGGCTTGATTTCGTTGTGTTGTGGCTTGATTTAGTTGTGCTGTGGCTTGATTTCGTTGTGCTGTGGCTTGATTTCGTTGTGTTGTGGCTTTATTCCATTGTGTTGTGGCTTGTTTCCGTTGTGTTGTGAACTTATGTTTGCTTTTTTAATTTCGTTGTGTTGTGCACTACTGGGCCACCGTACATGCCTCCTCCAAAACACTTGAACGCGTAGAGCAGGGAGCAACAGAGCAGAGTCTGTAAAGCGTCTCAGGAGACGGCGTTAAATTCTCTCATGTCTCATAGCACATAACATTACAATAATAATGAATGTAAGCAACTTACAGAGCTCTTAATTCATTTTGCCGTTGATAGTGTTGACATAGAAATGCATAGAACATCACGGGTTGCCATCTCATAATTACAAGATGGTTGGTTAAATGTAATATTTTGAAGTAGAAAGACTAAAATAGTATTTTCTTGTAAAACGTACTCCTATAATCGTATTACAACTTTGAAGAATCATTTTTACAGTGTAAGTAACAGCAGTTTAGCTATTTATAAAGTAGTAGTTTTTTTCAGTAAGAGCCTATTTTTTCATTAAAGGGTTAGTTCACCCAAAAATGAAAATTCTGTCATTTATTACTCACCCTCATGCCGTTCCACACCCGTAAGATCTTCGTTAATCTTCGGAACACAAATTAAGATATTTTTAGTTGACATCCGATGGCTCAGTGAGGCCTGCATAGCCAGCAACAACATTTCCTCTCTCAAAACCCATTAATGTACTAAAAACATATTTAAATCAGTTCATGTGAGTACAGTGCAATATTAATATTATAAAGCGAGGAGAATATTTTTGGTGCGGCAAAAAAACAAAATAACGACTTATATAGTGATGGCCGATTTCAAAACACTGCTTCATGAAGCTTCGAAGCGTTATGAATCTTTTGTGTCGAATCATGATTCGGATCGCGTGTCAAACCGCCAAACTGAGTCAATTCCACAAATAATTACAAAGTGACTTTGGCGCTCCGAACCGCTGATTCAACACGCTGATTCATTATGCTCTGAATCTTCCTGAAGCAGTGTTTTGAATTCGGCCATCACTATATAAGCCATTATTTTGGTTTTTTTTGGCACACCAAAAATATTCTCGTCGCTTTATAATATTAATATTGAACCACTGTACTCACATGAACTGATTTAAATATGTTTTTAGAACCTTAATGGATCTTGAGAGAGGAAATGTCATTGCTGGCTATGCAGGCCTCACTGAGCCATTGGAATTCAACAAAAAAATTTAATTTTTTAAAGGATTTTTAATTTTCCGAAGATTAACAAAGGTCTTACGGGTGTGGAACGGCATGAGGGTGAGTAATAAATGACAGAATTTTTTATTTTTGGGTGAACTAACCCTTTAAGTAGCAGAGTTTTATTAAAGAACGTTACACATTACATTTTTTCAGTGTTATTTTCTTTCTTTTTCTTTAATATGTTGGACATTTTTATTTGTTTTAGTGAATGGGCTTGATTTAATTATTAAGTCTCTGGTGGAATTTTGTGTCTTTTTTATAGTAAAATAATGCTGCCATTCATTATAATGGTTTATTAAAAAATGTTTTTGTAACAGCAAATTTCACACCAAACAACACAATGCAAAATAAATCACTAATTCTGCTAGGATTTTCTGACCAGCATGGGATTCGTGCCAAACAGACAGAGCGAAACAGAGAGAAATTAGAGCAAATTTAGATTAAAATATGCATTTTTATGCATCATAAATGCATGTTCTACCTCTAACCTGTTATCGCTGCAATTGCACATTTGTTTTTCTGTATTATCTACGATTTAGTGATTTTAAACTGTCTTTCGACATTACAACTGTGAACAAACACGTTTATATACTTTTTATATACACCTTTTCTATACTACACATTTTTGCCACACAATGTAGACCATTTAAAAAATAAATGTTATTTTATCTGACTAAGCAGGTCACCAGCTTTTATGGTAGATTATTAGGGACAATTTCTAAAATATGCCATCTACATTCAATTTATGACTAAGTATTTTGGTAATTTGATGGGATGGGAATGTACTCCAGCTGAGGATGGAACTGGTCTGTGGGAAGTGATATTTTAGGGGATAGGATTGTTTGATGGCACCTCCACCTGGTAATGGGGTGGTACTACAACCAACTAGTTCTGTGAAGCTTGTACTGCCTCTTGGGGTTGGGGAGGTCTTAAGAACCGGTTCCAAGTGAATGATTTTTGAGTTCAGTTTTGTTATTTGCATGCAGACAGAATACAATAAAGTATTCTGTTAGTGTTCTGCAGTCTGAAATGAATTTGAACGGAATGTGATGGATGCTGTGAAATGATATCTAGACAATAAACTGGCAAAACTGCATGTATGATTTGCGAATGAATGACTGAATCTTTTTAATAAATCGGCCAAAAAGATTCACAAGATAATCTCATGAGTTATTGTAATTTATGACTCATTCAATTACTGAATCATTCAGAAAAGTTCTTGACTCACTCACTGAACTGCACTGACTTACTGGAGCGAGCATTAAAAGAATCATTAATGGAATCATTAAAGTATCATTAAGTGGAATTTGAATTGTAATCAGAATTATTAAACGTCATTCAGACGAAATGCGTTCAGAGTCGTGGCCAAGAAGATTCACAAATCTCATGAGTTAGGGCCCGTTCACACCAAGGATGATAATTATAATGATAGCGATAAAGATATTGTTTCAAAAATCATTCTGAACTTAAAAGAATAGCAGAGTACACACCAAAACTAAAACACACAGAGGAATGACATATTTGGAATTGGAATTCCCTTTTTAAAATGATTATTTTTCCACAGTAAAAATGTTGACAGCCAATCAGAATCCATCTTAAAGACCTCAAACATTTAAAACGGCAGATGACAGAACGGCAGCACGTGCTTATGATAAACAGGATGTTATCGTGCATTGATGTGAACGCTAATATATAGTTATTCTTGGTGTGATCAGGCCTTTATTGGAATTGGCTTAATGACTCACTCAATTACTGAATCATTCAGAACAGTTCTTGACTCAATCACTGAACTGCGCAGACTTACTGGAGGAAGTTATTTTGTTCCTTAAAAGCACTAAAAGAATAATTAATGGAATCATAAAGGAACTAGACTCATTAAGTTGAATTTGAATTGTAATAAGAATTATTAAATGCCATTCAGACAAAGTGTGTTCGGAGTCATTGTACAGCAGATTTCCCAACTAAATGAGCAACGGACTTTGATTCCAGGTTTGAATCCAAATCGCAACATGTCCCTATTCAGAAAGCATTGTGCTAGCAACACCAAGGTTGCTGATTTAATTTCTATTGAACATGTATCAAAAAAAGATATGAATATGGGTCAATGACGTGACGGGTCATTTTTTTTTTTTTTTTTTTTTTTTGTCCAAAGGCCTTAATAAAAAGATATGACATCCAAAGTATGTAAGCTAGTACAACTAGATCTCTTTTATTGAATCCAAAAGTTTTGAATTATATTTTGCTACATATAAAGGTATTTTAAAGATTTTGAAGTGTCAAAAGGTCATTCGGTTTAACCATACAAAGGCCAATACAGCCATTTCAGTGCAAAATGGTATTAAAATTATGTGTAGAAGTCATTGCTTTGTTGTGAGAAAGAATGTCCGGAAAAATGAATTTCATTGATGTCATTCGGAGTAACCAATATAAAGGGACCATTTTGGATCAAGTCATGCGGTCAATATCATGTGACAGTTACTTTGCTGTGACTGAAGCAAAGTAACTAACTCTCTCTTAACTATTTGAAAAATTCATGTTTTCACTTGCTCATACGCATGTCCCGAAACATCAGGTCATTCGGTACAACCGCTATAAAACATGGAAAATGTTGTAACATTTTAAAAACTTGTACAAAATATAAAATGTTTGATTGTCCTTTTGCTAGCTAACTAGCAAGCTAACTAGCTAGATATCAGCCTGTTAGCATTGTTTGAAAATATCATCATTTGGTATAACCAAAAGTGTCATTCGGTTAAACCGAAATTTTGGTAAAAAATGTAAAAAGCAGTGTTAATTGATTATAAAACCACATAATCTCAATGTTAACGCTTAATAAATCTTCAAAATTATCTCCATTATGTTTTTTTTACACTTTCAAATCAATGACCCATACCTTGAATGCACTGTAAGTCAATTTTAATGAACATGTCTGCCAAATTCATAAATGTAACAAGCCTCAAAAATGGCTTCTTCAATACACAACTACATGAAGTCACCCCATCACACTGATTCTGTTTAATCACCACCAGAGAAATGTAACCTTCAAAGCACACGCCAACAGTCTCTCAAACTGGGTTATGTCTTTATCATTAATAAACAGACTTCAAAAGGCTCTGAATGATAGGCTGGGGGTTGGGGAGCTGGGCACATTAATTATTCTCTGTTACTGAATGGGTCTTTGAGCGTAATGGTCTCCCTCATCGGCAGAATGGCTAGGGGTCTATTTCTGCAGGGAGAGGCGTTTACGTCTCTGGGTATAATCTATGTGATATCTATAGGAAAGATCAGCCAGGAACCCTTTGGAAGCCCTGCAGGGGGTCTTTTTCCTCTTTCTTTCCCCTATTTTCCCCTCTTCCAACTCCCACTATCTTCCTAAATTCTCTTTTCAGGCTCATGCTTCATTATCCACACTTATTATTAATCGGAGGTTTTTCTTGCTGCATCGGTTTAAGTGAAAGAAAAAAGCGCAGATCGATAATTTGCCGGAAAAAAATCTTTCAGTTCTAAATGTGTTCCTCAGATCAGTCATCGCCCCTTCACTGCGAACTCGAGACGCAGACGCTAACTACTCACCTGCGGTGGCAATCGATGACCAAACGGGGTACGCAAGTGGAAGAAAATAGGATCGGTCTCGTTCTCCCTCTCATTTTCTCTCAGTCTGTCTCACTTTGTTTGAGGTTTCGATTCAATGGATTTCAGGACTGTGAAATGTGGAATCCTAGAGGAGAAATACTGGGTGATGGAGTTCATAATGCTGACAACTCTTGAAGAACCCAGTGAGATACAGATTTTTTGACTGATAAAGGACTAGTTCACACTAAAAAGTACAATTTTTGGCATATATAGATTACTCGCCCTCATGTCATTCCAAACCTGTTTGACTTTTTCTTCTTTGTAACACAAAAACGAATGAAAGTGGGAAGGTAAATTATACTGCAAAACTCCAAATTGGAGTTCATTGATAATCACTGTTGAATCTCATTCTTGCTTGTTTTCAATTAAAAAAGGGTGGATTTAGTCAAGTCATATCACCTTTATTTATACAGCAGTTTATAGAATACAGATTGTTTCAAAGCAGCTTCACAGTAATAAACATAACAGACTCAATGAAACCAGTTCAATTCAGCTATAGGTTTTACAGAAGACAATAGTGTCATTATCCAGTATTGATTCAATTCAGTTCAATAACAGCATTGATGTTGCAAAATTCGTCAATTATGAAGCAAATTCGATTCCGCTATAAAGCAGCTCTACAGAAGACAATAGTGTCATTATTCAGCTCAGTTCAGTTCAAGTTTTGTCCTCATCTAATTGTTTCAGTGCAGTCAAACTGATAATATAACTGAATATTAAGTGTTTTTTAAAACCCCAATAAGCAAGCCAAAGGCGACAGTGGCAAAGAACCCAAACTTCATGACAGAAATGGACAAAAAACCTTGGGAAAAACCCAAGTTTTGGGTTTTATAAACACGTAGCATCAGGTTTGATGCCATTAATGGCAACCACTATTGTTTCTCACATATCATGTGACACATTTTGGGGGTGCTTTTTGCAGTTTGAACTTTTGCCTTACATCTCATTTTGTGTTTCACAGAAGAAACTACTAAGTGATGATAACACTTTCATTTTTGGGTGAACTGGCATTTACACCATGCCGTGTTCCTGCCGTGCCCATGACACGCATCGCAGGCTGTTTCAATTATAAATTATGGTATAATTTTCATGTATTCATTTCTAATGGTCAGGTTTTTTTATTTTGTTAAAAACTACTAAAGACCACGAAATCAAAAACTGTTGCCGTTTGCTCTGCTTTGCTTCTTTAATACACGAGTCAGCAACTTATTAATATTTGGTGTTTTAATTTAGCACCGACAGTCTATTTAATTATTGGCTTATTTCAGTTGAAACCAATTTGACAGAACATATCACTCTATCACGCTGACATGTCAAATGCAAAATTAAAGCATTGTGAAAATGAATTTAAAAAAAAAATTAAATGTTACGGAGAAGAATCTAAAGCAATGACTTGACTTTTATGTCAACAAGAAATACAGAATGCTGCTTAATTAAATTCATGACAGAAAGGCTCCTGCAGCAATGAATTAAATTGCCAGAGCTCAATAACTGACAGGCAGATGTTTTAAAATGGACAGTTCTGGTGAAATCCGAGTTGTAAGATCCTAGAATCACCATTCCTCCATGATAACCCTCATCTTCTTAACACTTGTAGTTTCAGGGCCAGCAGTCACTGTTTAACAGGCAAATGGCCATGCATGTCTGGTGAGCAGAAAGGTCAGGGTTATTGAATATCTCACTTCCTGCCCTTTCCCCACGCCACTGCACAGCCAACAAGATGGAAACATTAAAGAAGATTTCAGCACTCTGACAGGCACGGGTCACGTCACCCGAGAGCGGCTGCCAATTTTCCATTTCAAGAAATCCTCAATGCCTTCATTTGCCTTTGAGGGTGTGAAAGCAGCTCTGTGATGATGTGCGTCCCAAGGCCGGGCTGAGTCTTCAAAACTGGGAGGTGTGTTGACGTGTTTGGCCAGGAGGATGAAAATAAGTGTTTGGATCTGGTATGAATTTGATATTGATGATTTTTTAAAGGAATATTAGAACTGAAAACCAAATGTTACACAATGAAATATATATTTATACAGAAAAATTAAGTTAAAGGGATAGTTCTTCCAAAAATGTCAATTTTGTCATCATTTACGTTCAATATTTGGCTAGTTTGTGTCAGTAAAATGTAATTTTTTTGAAAGAAGTGTCTTATGCTCATCAAGGATGTTTATTTGATTAAAAATATAGTAAAACAGTAATATTATGAAATATTATTATAACTGTTTTCAATCTGAATATATTTTAAAATTTAATTTATTCCTGCAATGGTAAAGCTGAATTGTCAGCATCATTACTCCATTCTTCAGGGTCACGTGATCCTTCAAAAATCACTCTAATATGCTGACTTTTCCATTTTTGTGGAAAAGGTAATACTTTTTTTTTCAGGATTCTTTGATGAATAGAAACTTTTAAAAAATCAGCATTTATTTGAAATAGAAATCTTTTGAAACATAAATGTATTTACGGTCACTTTTGATTAATTTAATGCATCCTTGCTGAAAAAAAAGGTATTGATTTCTTTAAGAAAATAATAAAATCTTATTGACCACAAACTTTTGAATGGTAGTGTTACAGTATACTGACATTTAGCATACTGTGATTTAACTTGGTAAGATACGTTTGGATATGTTGATATAATTCGACCACTTCTCCAAGCACTTTCGCTCATAACTCCTTAGTGTAATTTAAAAAGGAAAGTATTTGATCAGTTTTACACTATACGCGTAAATTTACCAATTGCTGCACTACTGTGGCATTTTCTGTTCCTCTAATTAACCTTTAACCTCTGTATCCTATTTTAAACATTGTAAATGCCTCCGTTTAGTTCAATAAAACTGCCATCAAAACCTTGTTCATGACTAACTAGCATTCATTTGTTGCTTTTCTGTAGATGAATGAGATTCTAATCATGCATTTTTCTTTTAAAGAGAGCAAAGTGGGGTCTGTGGATCCATAGATGTGTTTTATTCAAATTCAGATCATATGAAGTGCTAGTTAGATATGAGGACGGTCTAAAAAAGAGCGTTCGCTAATGAGACTGGTCTCATTTTGGTGGCTCTCATAGTTAGCACTTCACGACAGTGTTTGTTTCACTCTTGAGTGTCAATTAGACGGCGCGAGGAGAACTTCTGAAAAGCAGTAATTTTCTCTCCTGGATTAGTTGATAAGGAACTTTTCACAATGGCTACACTTAGCCGTTTATAGTCCAATTCGGAAATATAGTCAAACAAATGCAGCGATAAGGGTTTTTCATGTTTTTCCATCAAAGCTTTTTTTCCATTTAAACTAATCTTCAAAGCGTTTATTCGTGCTATTTGAGTTGTGACACAGAGAGCTTTGGTTTATTTGGCTTAAACAGCCAATCATAAGGTTGGTTGGGTTTCTGATAACGGTTTGGTTTTATTGCAGCTATTTTTTCACCTATAGTTGTGTCATGGTTTTTCAATTCTGCAATTCATCATTGGCTGTAATCAATCATATCATGTGTATTACTTATATTTTTCATCATATGTCTCTTCAGAGATGTGATCCCTACCAGACCGGTTTTCCTTGTGTTCAGCTCTCTTGTGAGAATTCTTTGTTGTCTCCATCTCCTCGATGGGTGTTTTGACCCTAGTGTGACTCCTATCCAGATCTCAGCAGCCTTCAAACCCCAGACAATGTGGGCGAGCTGAGCACTGACCCAAGACCAATGCTACCTGCTTGTATCTAATAAGGCCTATTGGGGGTTCGCTGCAGACCCTACAATAAACTTGACATGTACAAATGGAAAGGTTTGAGCGGGTAATCTTGCACAACATTGTTGGAAATAAAAAATGGTGCAATGATTTGTCATTTATATGGTGAGGAGGAGTATGTATTTAGGGTTTAATGCAGAAATTTGTGCTATAGAAAATGCTTTTTCATAGCTTCATATGTCTTAATTTGCAGTGGCCCAATGTCTTGGCAAGATTGAATTGAATTTGATTGATTAAATTGGTAATCTTAAACTAAAATGGTAATTGGCATGACTAGTAATGTTACCCCTTTATATATGTTCAATCCGATATGGATTCATCTTTCGACCTCATCGGCAATGATGCAGAAACCTTGAATCATTCACTTTCTTCATATCAAATGCTCCTTAAAGTCTTTAGTCAGTCTTTAGCCTTGAGAACAACTAAGTTATAAGGGTCATTGTTCTTCTAAAAACCTCCATCCATTTTCATCCCGCGCCATTTCAGAAGACACCATCACAGACACTTACTTTAACCATCTGTGTTGCTAACCGTTGGCCCGTACTTGATAGAGGTGACAAAAGAGAGAGAGGTCAGGAAAAAAACGGAAGGAGAGATGAGAGGAAAGGAAATACTTGCAGCAGAAAGTTGTTTGGGCATTCACCTCTAAGCACTCTGGGCTCTTCCGTGTCCTTCCCATTTCTGCGTTTCATATTCCACATCCACAAGCCTCTTGAACACGCACAAGAGCCCCAGAATCATAAGTTAACAGTTGCCATGGCAGTGAGCTCGAGTTTCGGGTCTTTTCCCACAGGCACAATGATAATTCTCACAGTGAAAATGGATGAATTGCTTGTCCGGCTGCTGTTTGGATGTATTGGATGCATGATAAATCCCTAGCAGAGTGGTGTACGCTGTACGGATTGCTGTGACATTTGAGGTGCCGCTCATCCTGGATTTGTGGTCACTACACGGGGAGTGGACAGCACCAGACCTCTCTGCCGTGAGAAGTGGATTTGCAACACCTCACATCCACACTGGCAAATTCACAAGCTTTTGTTTTTCACTTAAAATGTGTGAGCTTTTTGAAGTGTTCTCACAACATGTACATGAGGGACATGGTGGACCACAATGATTTTTCTGACTTGTTGTCACTTATTTGACAGGTCCAGAAGAGAGGAGACACAAAGGGATATAAAAGGGTTAGTTCACCTAAAAATGAAAATTCTGCCATCATTTACTCACCCTCATGTCGTTCCAAACACATAAGTCTTTTGGTCGTTTTCGAAACACAAATGAAGATATTACTGGAATCTGAGAGTTTTCTGTCCATTGACGGCTACGCAACTGACACTTTGATGCTTCAAAAAGTTCATAAAGAGAACATAAAACTAATCCATATGAATCGAGTGGTTTAGTCCAAATTTTCTTAGGAGACTTGATCACTTTATATGCTGAACAGATTGAATTTAAGCTTTTATTCACATATAAACATTGATCAGCGAACATAAACAGAAGCTCAACCGTACTTGCTTGACGCTCAAGAGCAAACCCCATTGGTTCTCACACGTCAAGCAAGCATGCTTGAGCTTCCATTTACCATAAGTGATGTGCAGCGTTGGGAGAAACGCATTACAAAAGTAATTATATTACAGTAATATATTTACTTTTTGCTGTAACACAGTAATATAACGCATTACTAATACAATTTGGGTAATATTATACTTGTTACAATCTCAGTAACACACATTACAACAATGCATTTTAACCCGAAATCAAGTGGTTTTAGTTTTATTTTTACCAACACCGCAAGACATTCCAGCACCAGAAAAAAAAATCTTTGGGTAAAATAGTATGTCTATTTAGTTTGCGTATACTGTTACTGATGCAGTTAGGTGCTTTAAGCCACCATTCAGTCTGTATTTCACACAGCGTGATGAGAAACAGTGTGGGCTACTCCGAAACAATCACAGAATACGCAGAGAGGTGGTGTTTGTTAATATTTAATTTAACATATTAATAATACAATTAATTAATTATATTAATATATTTAAATAAATTTTAAGTTGTCTCAAAAAATTTAAGTTATCTCCAAGCCCCCTGGAGGATCACTGGCCTACACATTCTATACCACATCGCCCTCCACTAGATGTATAATGAGCAGCAATAAACTACATTTTAGCATTTTATGCCATCATACTTCTGTGGTTATTTTGGTGAAAGTAACTCAAAAGTAACACAAAAGTAGTGTAACGCATTACAATTCAAAGACAGTAATATTGTAATGTAACTAATTACTTTCAAACGACAGTAACTAGTAATATATAATGTATTACATTTTGGAAGTAACTTGCCCATCCATCCATCCATGTTTTGCTGTTTTTCTCTTTTTTTAAGTTGATGTAATTTTTTAGTAGTAAAATGCTATCCCATAATCCTTCCATACCAGCTTAAATAACCCAGCTAAAAAAGTGTTTTGCTAACATTCTAGAGCTGCAACGATTAATCGTGATTAATCGTTTGCAAAATAAAAGTCTGTGTTTACGTAATATATATGTGTGTGTGTTCTGTGTATAATAATTATGTATATATAAATACTCACACATACAAATATAAAGTTTAGAAATATATGCATGTATTATAAATATATATATTTATATATATTTTATATTACATATAAACATAAATATTTTATATATAAATATAACATTTTTCTTAAATATATAAATGAATGTGTATTTATATATACATAATTATTATACACAGAACACACACATATATATTACGTAAACACAGACTTTTATTTTGCAAACGATTAATCGTTGCAGCAGTATAACATTCCCATTAAGTTGAAAATGTTGAAAATGAAAATGTTATTGCTGAATGTTCTCTGAACGTTCAAAACGTCGTTTTTTTTTAATGTTTTAAATTTCCATTCCATTTTTCCATAATATGAATGTTTCTTTTAAATGTTCTCTGAAAGTTCTGAAACTAGTAACATTAAAAAAAAAACGTTATATGAACATCCAAATAAAACATTATAAAAAAGTTCCATGAAAGATGTATTACATTTTGAGAACATTATTAAATATCAGATCACTTTGAATAGACGTTCTGTTAACATTGCTGGAAGAATGTTTGTTCGTAACTAGAACATTAGCCAAAGTTCTGAGAACATTCTTTCTTAGCTGGGAAGAAGAAACAACTATAATCAAGCTATTGGCAATTCAGTTTCACCCTAAAAGTGTAAACTCTGTGGCACTTTCAGCATTGATTTTTTTGTTTGAGTAGCCAAACATGGCAACAATGTCTTAACCAATGGCATGTGTTGGATGCAGAACTACCTATTTGTTTGGAAATGATCATTGTTTTTTATCATTGAATCCTTAACCTCTTAGCGTTCCTGTAATGTGTCTAAACCCCTAAAAAGGCATAGCCAAAGTAAATTGCATGCTGTTATTGAACCATTTGGAGTATGAAGAAGAAGAAGTTTTATTTATAAAGCGCCTTTCCATAGCTCAAGGTCGCAAAATACATTTGCACACCCACATACACAATACAAACGCATAAGGCCGCATATAGCCACATTATCCAAAATGCATATTAAAAAGATACGTTTTTAGCTAAGTCTTGAAGGTAGACAAAGATTATATATTACGAAGTGTAAGGGGTAGCGAATTCCATAATTTAGGAGCATTAACAATAAATGACCTACACCTACAGTGGACAACCGAAAATGAGGAATTGACAAGAGACCAAGCTCGGATGATCTAAGGGACCGGGCAGGAGAGTAGGAGTAGAGTAGGTCAGACAGATATGGAGGCACAAGACCATTTTAATCCTTAAATGTTAGAAGTAATATTTTAAAGTAAATACGTGATGCCACAGGTAGCCAGTGAAGATCATGCAGTAGAGGAGTAATGTGAGCAGAACGCCTGGTGGAGGTGAGAACTCTTGCTGCCGAGTTTTGAACATGCTGTAACCTTGCAATAGGTTTTTAAGGCAGACCAAGAAATAGAGCATTGCAATAATCCAGATGTGATGTGATTAATGCATGAATCAAGATTTCAGCATCAGCTAGAGTGAGAGAAGATCGAAGACGTGCAATACGCCATGGATATATGTACAGTTTTGGTCTCTTTTGAAAGATATGTGCACCGCGGCCGGTACAGTGGAACACTAACAGATTAAGAGACTTCTAAACGACTTGTATTCAAGGTATAAATTCTGTCAGTATGTTCCCTGAGAATCAAACCCACAACCGAACTGTTGCTAGCACCACCAGATAAGCCATACGAATGTGTCCTGTGCTTATATACGCCCTTTTTAAGTCTTTGGTCTTAAAGAACAGCATGTAGACTGACACTAAATGACAGTACTCTGCTGTGTTGCGAAATCATGTCACAAAAGCGTAAACATTTACAACGCAAGCAATTAGGATGTGCACTGAGCCTTTTATGTGAAGCAGACAGCTAATGTCTCTCTGCCTGCCCTGAGCTTCTCACATTTAGCCATCTCCACAGATCAGCCGTAACTAGCGACTCATTCTCATTCTCCCACTAAACGAAGCTCTGTAACAATGTTTTTCTGTTTAAAATATGTCGTTATCACAGCAGGTAGAGGTATTTTACAGGCCAATTATTTTGGAGAAGACAGAGAGAATACAATCTTACGGCTGAACAGACATCAATTTGAGCTATGAAAATGAATAAATCAAAATAAAAAGAAAATGTTTGTATTTGTATGTGGAAGGGAGTGTTGTGGAGGAGCGAGAGAGGGACTGAGGAAGAAAATACACTGTTTTTGTGAGTATAGAGTACTAAGAACCATTTCTGAAAGTTGAGAAAAGTGTAGGAATATTTAAATAGAAAAAGTGAAGAATCAATACAGAAAAAGCTGTAGATATAATATTCTTGTAATTTTGCAAGCACAAATGGGAAAGGTTGTAAACCTGAGACAGTGTTTCTATGAATAATTTGATTCTCAAACATTTGGGGGAATGGGAAAAAGTACAGACCTCAAAAGTACAGAAATATTGGAGCAGTAGACCCTGAAACTCCTTCAAATATCTTTACTTGTTAGACATGTTCTATTTGAATTTGGTGAACATTTTCACAAAGCTAACAATAAAAGTAATCACAGACCTTGAATACAATATAAATGAATAGTTTAGCTCTTTACCAAGAATGTAGGTGGGAAGTTTGAGACAGACATGATGTGTAAGTACTTCACCTTTCAGTGAACATTCTTGCGAACTTTCATTTTATAATCGTTATTTTATTTTAATAGCCAAGTTATGTTCAGCCTTGGTTGCACAGCTTTGCTTTTGTGTGAAACTCCATTCAAACTGAATCAAACTTAATTTACTTCATAATAAATTAGTTTAAGCATATTTATGAATAAAAAGAACACCAATTCAAAATCATCAGTAGGTAAGACTATGCGATTTCTGGGATGTTTTGAGCAAGTTAAATTTTCAACAAGGTTGATCGTGGCTCCCTCCAAAAACACATTTTTATTGTTTATGGAAAGCCATGAGAATCCCAACTGAAAAATGAAGAGTGGAGTAACTTTAAAGGTGATAGAGAGGATTTTTTCATCGACTAAGAATCCAAAGACTGTTACTGAGTTTTTGAAATGAGCGCATGCATAAGAACAGCCCCCCTCCTTCACAGCTCATTTCAAAGGAACGCCTCCCAAAACTCGTGCACGAGTATTGGAAAACGAGTGTTTACCACCGGCATTCGCTGTGTCATGTTTTTTGGATTCATTATGTCGGACTCACCGCAGGTGACTCATAATCTGCAGTTGTTACTCCCGTCTCCTGACAAAAACATTGCATGCGGCGCCTGTGGAGTGTGGAAAGTTACTGGAGCGCGCAGCCGCGCTCGTCTCTCACAAGGAACGTCACGGCAGTGATTGACAAGCCAGAGGGCCAATCCGCACACGTCTCTCACAAGGAACGTCACGGCAGTGATTGACAAGCCAGAAGGCCAATCCGCACACGTCTCTCACAAGGAACGTCACGGCAGTGATTGACAAGCCAGAGGGCCAATCCGCACACGTCTCTCACAAGGAACGTCACGGCAGTGATTGACAAGCCAGAGGGCTGATGTTTTTAAGGCCCTACCTCGTGCACAGATGATGTATATTAATATTATTACTTTCAGTGCACCTAATAAATAGTCTTTTATCAGTTAGTAAAGACAGTTTCAAGTAATATTGCAAAAATTTATAAACAAAACATCCTCTTTAGCACCTTTAAGTTACTCACGCAATGCAAAAGTTTTATGGTGTGTTTTTGAGCTGTCATAGTGACCACTGGCTCCAAAAACAAAAAAATAGAAACACAGAAGACACTAGCCCCTTTCACACAGCAATCCGTGTAAATTACTGTAAAATTACCAGAACCACTTTACCGGTAAATAGACAAATATGCTGTTCACACAAGCAACGACGTTCTGGCTTTTTACCGGTAAGGGACCATTCACACATCATCAGCAAAATACCGGTAAATTCTGTGATGTCAGTCATCGGAAATTATCTTTAAACGCTGCACTGTTGTCTTTATTCGCCCGCATGAGGAGAAGCGCTTTAGTTTCACTATCTGTTCAATTTGACAACATTTTGAGTGACAGGCACAACGGATGATCAAACAGAATGTGTTTTTGCTCTTAAAAACACGAGACATGAATAATAATAGTATCCAACTGCAGAGCCGCAGCGCTGATGAATGGAAAAGAAGGCTTGGTCTCGAGCGTGACACGTTGAAAAACCTGCGAGACGTGGCGCGATGGTCAAAGATGATCATCTAGCACATTTAAATAGTTTTTAAAAAAACTATTAAAAAGCATACTGTAAACAGCGCGGAGTAATCACTTTAACGCCATAAGAACTTTGATTGGCCCAAAGCAAAATTCTTACGTGAGCGCGTTCTGACTTATACCCGTAATCTTCATTCTGCGTTCACACAGAAACATTACCAGTAATTTATTATTTATTTTTGAAAAGGTCCTGTTCACACATGCTCTCAAACGGTAATTTACCAGTAAAGACTGTATGTGGGCTAATGTCATAAATATAATGTGTTATTCTGTATATCTCAACTGGCATAACATATTTGGTTACGACGATACAAAACATTGGCATCAATGACCCACTAACATGATTTCTTTCTTTCTTTCTTTCTTTCTTTCTTTTAATGAGCTCAATAGACAACATTTATTTTCTTCACAGTTACTTTTTGGAGCTTGACAGGTCACTGTGAACTTACATATAAAAAAAGAGTTGATGGAAAAGAGCTGAAGGAAGGAAAAACAACCACAATCAGGATTGGAATGACATGAGTGTGAGTAAATAATAATGAGAGATTTTTATTATTATTTTTAGGTGAACTGTATGGGTGTTTATTAAACTACAGACACTTATTTTCCAGACTTTTTATTTTTATTTTAGTCTTATTATGAATTTATTAGTTTACCCTTGTCCCAGCTGTAGAATCTTAAAATATGAACATTTAAATCATGATTTAAATAAATGTTGAAGTAATATGTATTGTCTGAAAATTACCACTGTTACTCAGTTTTGGTAGCATTTCCACCAAGTTTTTTCCCCCTTTGGTGGCAGTTTTTTTTTTAATTTTTCAATTTTTTTATAAAGGTTTGTGTTATTTTCAAAGAGACAACAGTGCCAGTGAAGAGCTTGAGACAAAAAAAGGTCGGTCACATAAATATTACTTATTAGCAGAATATTTATATTGTGCATGTGCATAATTTCCAATCAAGCTGTAGCCTGATGGTACGGTTACACGACAGTGATGTACTAAAAACGTAAAAGGTTTTCCTGTACATTTTTCGCATACAGACAGAAATGTTGGCAATCCCCGTTCACACGGATCCACAAAAACATTAAAAATGCTGTATTACGCATGCCAGACCAGTAGTTGGCGATGTCACTTTGTAAAGAAACACTATATGCACCTACATACTGAACATGCAATATGCATGCGCATGACGTCACCGTTTTCACAAATTAGCATTTTTGTAGTTCACAAGGGGATGATAACGGTATTGTTTTCAAAAACGCGCACTTTGAAATCCGTTTTCAAAAGTTTACGTTTTCAGGCCTCCAAACCACTGCTGTCGCGTACATGAACTGCCAAAACACAGAAGTTTTCCACTTTTAGTTGAAAATGGTATAGTGTAAACGGCCCCTAAATTTGTTAACTTATGGAAGATGTGATAGGCTAGTCGATACACAAAATTCTAGCTATGAAATACAGACTAATTCAGAAAAAGTTCTTCTACTGCTTGTATACGCATATTGTTAGTAACCAGACAAATAAACTAGTGAGTTTATATTCTAAAAGTCCACAGAGCCTAGAGCCTACACCCATAACCAATTAGGCTACTTCTTAAACAGTCCTGATTCTTTACTCTAAAATTAGAATAGAAGTATAAAAGTCCAATAGAAGTTTACTTAAAGCTGCAGTCTGTAAGTTTTGCCTCTTTGTCACCATCTCTGTTTGAAACCTGCAATTGCAGTTATTATGGAATTATCATCTTTACGTGGGTTGTACCTCGGCATGACTCCTCAACGTGGATGAATCTAATGTTTGCTGTCAGTCACCACACCGGTGGATACTGTACTTCGGAATCACAGATTGTAGTCTTGAAGTATGACCAAAGTAAGAATTTTCATCGGAAAATGTCATCTGAAACAAATCTGCCACTTTTGTTCTGACCAACTGAGGAAAAAATAAAAGCATTACAATAAATCGTGCTGCCAATGGTAAATCTAACTATCACTTAGCTCGGATCACGTCAAGCCATGCAAATTATTATTATTGTTTACATCAGCATTGCTTGACTGTGTATTTAGTGTATATTAGCATTACCTGTAGATTTTAATTTCTGTACAGTCTAATCTCTAATGTTAATTTGTCAGACCATACTCCGCCATCAAAATGCTGTGAGAAAATGCTATAAATGACCCGCCTCACATGCCATAGCCTAGTTAGCTGGGACTTGTTCTTTATGTAAACAGACGTGACGCAATGACGCAAAGACAAACGGCGACAAGCTCGAATTTCCCGCGAAAAACCCACCAGTACCACCCGGGTGTGCCTCATACGTCCTGAAAAGTGAAGCTGCGGGCTCTTTAATCGCCCCCTGGAGGCTGGATGCAGTACAGGTCATAAACCCTGCCCGCTCAATGCAGACGAATGAGAATTAAGTTAAAACATAAAAATAAATTATGCTTCAAATAAAATTTTCCAAAAGATGGTTTTGGTCATTTAAGGTAGTTATCACGCTGATTTATATTCAATTGTTCGTTTTTGTGATAAGTTTGATTTTAGCTAGCAATTTGGTGCTATAGAAACGGGGCGTGTCGTCGTGATTCACAGTTGATTGACAGCTCGTCTGTGGACTGGCGGAGCTTCGAGGGGAGATTGAAGATAAATAAATAACTATTAATTTTCAATTTCTGTGTTATTTCACACCGACAAAATGAGCTATTCAGCAGTAAACTGTACTAACTGACCTACAGGATCTGACGAATATCTGAGCTTTTCTCGGTAACGTTAAATGTGGACTTCATAAGCTAATTAATAAACGTTATTAGTTAAGATAACACGCCTAACGTTAGCCATGACGGGAAAAAAGCAGGTGATCGTTATCTGGCAGTTATAATTATTTTTATGGGTATAAAATAATAATTAGCAGGATAAAACTAACGATAGCCTACTCTTATTAATTATAGAGCACTGTCTACAGCAATCGATCTGTAACGTTAGTTTAAACATTTTATTTAAAATGGCAGGACCGTTTCTGACATTTTAGAGTTTCTGTATATTGAGTTCATCTACTGAATTTGCTGTTTCAAAAATATTATTGCTCTAGAAACAGAATAGGCTATTATTTTATAGGTAGAATTTTAAATTACGTATAATTTATGATGACGCAGCAGTCTGGGCTAGGGATGGGCGATATTATCGTTTGCGATAAATACCGTTGAAAATTCTCCTCACGATAAAAATTTGTCTCCTCGCGATAATTACGATAAGTCTAGTTGTTGACGTATTTCGTGCGCGACCGATTCACTGTTCACGTGTGGAGTTAAAACAAGCATGACGAAAGACGTGAGGCTGAGGAGCAGCTTGTTGTTAAGCGAAGAGTTCCCTTCACAATTTGGAACTGGTTTGGTTATAGAAAATCAGATGTGGAGCAAACTACGGTAATCACTATAAACAAATGTTCAATGAATGAGCCGTATGTCATTCACGCCATCATCACCCGGGTTTTGATAGCACGCGAGTGCAGGTGAGACCTGAACATCTCACGTTGCTACTGTTTAAACTAAACTCATTTAAACCTTGCCAGTTGCCACTTTAAACATTCAACTGTAAGACGCAAAAGAGAACTTGCGCGCGCTGTGAGGAGATTTGTGTGTACTCATCCGAAGCGCGTACACGGAGAGCTGCGTCAGATATATTTTGTAAACTATCTGAAGACATAGTTGGGATTGTTACTTTTTGATACAGTTAGGGCTGTTACGGTCGGCATGACAATCGCGCCACCGCGGTCGTGTGACATTATATATAATATATATATATATGAGGTCGCGTTAACTGTTTTTGTTTTTTAGCAATGACGGAAAAAATATGAAGGCCGTCCGTCATTTTGAAAGATTACTGAGGCTGATGTAGCTTGTAAATGTAATTCCCACCCCTGCCCAGTAGGTGGTGAGCGCGCTCCAGTGTGGCAGCAGAGCGCGAGTTCAGTCTCCAGAATAAAATGATGCGTTTGATTCGATTACAAGCACTCAGTTTAGGTATATTTTATAATAATAAAGTTATGATACTTATACTTAAATAATGGACTATATGCACGGGTTACTTCCTGGTTGTCGTTAAGCCAGCTCGAACACTTCCGTTGAACTGTTAGCTGTTCATTCTGTAGTCGTTGTACATCGACACAAAACCATCTATGGTTGACTTTTTAATGTTGTATTTATATTTTAATGCCGTTATCACATTTACCTAATTTGCCAATAAACCAGTTTTATTGATTGCAATAAAGACGAAGCTATTAGGACCATTTAAAAACGCTGTGTCTGTAATTAGACACGCACACACATTTTTTCCCCAGCACTTCAAATGTTATTTTTAATGTGATGACCACAAACATTATTTGTTCATCCTTCTGAGATTGTCCCCATTGTAAAACCGAATGTTTAAAAATGTAGGAAATTTAACATTTGATAGAAAACACTTATTTAAAAATAAAACAGACAGTAATTAGCACTTTAACCAGCAGGTGGCGGCAAAGTAGCATTTATTTGCGCACATATCAGCCATTTCCTCTAAACGTTTTTCACTTCGTTTTTGACTAAATATTAAACATTATAAAATAACTAGGTTTAAAATACATTTTGTCAATGTGAAGTATGAAATACTCACAAAATCTTATGAAAAACAATAACTTTTATTGTGAATTACACATAAAGCGAGCACCGTGCTCTCCCTTTGTAATCACAGCAGCTGTCAGTCAGTGCAGTGCAAGATCAATGATTTCAGCACACTTGTGAAAACACACATTTTATTCAATTAATCTAACTAAAGTGCACAATAAATATTTAAATTTTGAAGCTTTTTTCCACATAAAAGTGTGAAAACTAATGGTCGAATTGAATTTAGCCGAGGAGGAACATTGAGGTACGTCTTTATTTTTATATTTTTTTTTATGCTGTCTTACGTTTGAATAACTAAATTAATGCTATGCCACACTATTTAAGTGACTATATTCTGATTATAAACTAAGTATTACACTACTGATGCTCAACACACCAGCAAATGACATCTCACCGGAAGTTTTCGAGCTGGCTTATATTAATGCGGAAGTTCTAAAGAACGCTCCGTGCATATAGTCCATTCAGTTTCTAATCCAGTTCGTTTTGTTTTAAATGGTTTGTTTTCTTATTTTTCTTGCTGACTAATGACTATCAAGTTTATGGTATATATATATATATATATATATATATATATATATATATATATATATATATATATAATTATCGTCATTGGTATCGTTATCGCAATAAATACCTGAAATTATCGTGATAATTTTTTTAGGCCATATCGCCCATCCCTAGTCTGGGCGGAAGTTTGATAACGCGACTCCGCCTCCGGGCTCCACTGACGAGTCTTTCTGCGCATGCCCAGGTTCCAAATTTTTTTTTTTTTTTCTTTTTTTTACATTTTTGCGTAACGTGTCAGCGCCCATCGGCGTCCGTTTCGCCTTCAGTTCAATACAATGGAAGGAAGCGGCGTCGCGTCGTGGTACCACCTGAATTATAAAACATTATTACAAGCTGAATCGGGCTAAGGTAAGGAGATCGTTTTGAACACTGGCTGGTTAGCCTATGTACTTGCTCAATAATTGATTTTGGATCATTTTTAACCAAAAAAAAAAAAAAAGTTACGGACAGCAGCTTTAACTGTTCAGCTTCTTTTACCTCCACCTGACATCCCAATTATGAGTCTTCCAGACAGGTCAGCCTTGTCAGAGCAGCGTGACGCATTTAGCAAAAAACTCTAATTGCCTTCATCACTAGTGTGACCGGCCGTTCACGCATCAGAACCCCGCACGCGACCTGATCTCAGTGACTCTTCCCATCCATTTCGAGTTATGACAGTGTATACACACTCCTCCAGCTGAACCACGGTGTGTGTACGGAACATAAAACAGGAGATCTGTTATGTCAAATTTGTTTGATGTGTCACAGATGTCAGATTTCAGTGGGCCTTTCTGATGTTTGCATCATCCTGTCATTACCAGAACGGCTATTGAAAATGAATGAGTTGTTTACCTCTGTGTCGTCGTCGTCGTTTACAGTCAGATGAGGCTGGTGTCGTTGGATTGACAGTCATTTATGTGACTCTAGATTAGAACAGTTGGCGAAAACAACTATTTTTTAGAAGTTTTAGAAAGGAATTAAATGGGAGAAAGTGTGTTTGATTGACTTGTTGAGGACGGAGGGGTCGGGAACTGTGCTCGGAATGTACAATAAACTGCTTCAGCCCTGTTGCTGTGGTAACTAGAGCACACGGCCACGTGAATGTGCGCTCGCGACTTTCCACGGAAGAGCAAGAGACCTTTGGGGATGTGGGAGGGCTGATGTCAGTGAATACTGACAGTGCACATCCTAAATTATAGCTGGATCTGTCTGCGCAGCATACCAATATGTGATATTTTTATAACTGTGATTCCCAGGACTCCGGAATGAGTCGGTGAGCAAGCGAGCGATTCACCGTGCCTCGTTTGATTCGCTGTCTAATGAATTGCTACGTGGTTTGATTCAAAGAAAAACACACACAATATTTAGCAGATAAATCTCTTTTTAAGCCTTGAATGTTGACAGATGTTTTCTCTGGAATCTTCTTCGGATTAGTTGAACATTTCACTCATGTTTTGTTTGTCTCTCACACACATAGACTTAAAACAAAAAAAAAAAACAAAGGGGCCGTTGACAATGTGAATTCAACACGTTTCTCTCGCAGTAACAGGCTGTGAATAATTAAAAGCTCAATTCAGACACAAAGCTTACTAATCCCAGCCCTGTTCACTTCAGACTCATTCACTATGCCTTTTATCTGCCGTGCAACACAAAAACATAGACATCATAGATTTAGATAGTGGACACTACAGGGAATGATTTTCTCACAAGCTTAATGGGAAATTTTTCAAAGAGAATCGCAGATAAACGTCTTTATAAGAGTTGCTCAAACAATCTGACTCTCTTTGGCTCAGTGCTTATATATTATCTAAATCGATGCAGCAACTTTTTCTTTCTTTACACTGACTTTTTGATAAATATTTGACAATGATCGTTTTCTTTTCTAGCTGATGAAAAACCATTCCGTAAACAACTTTTTTATTTAAAATGATTTGGTCTTTTTTTTCTTTCTTTCTTTTTATTGAAAACTAACAACAGCAGCACTGAGCTTTAGATTTTTGAAGGATGTTTTTTTAAAGATTGTGGTATAGTGATATTTGAGGTCAGTAAAGTAAAACAGATTTGATTTTCTATGAGCTCTGAAACAAAAGTGTTGGTATACACTCTTTAAAAAATGGTTCTTTGCACGTGGTAACAGTTCTATTTAGGGTGCGTTCACACTTGTAGTTTGGTTCATTTGGTCCGGACAAAAAAAGAAAAGAAAAAAAAAAACATTTAGTCCTGGTCCGATTCGTTCAGATTGGCAATTTTATCACCGAACCAAAAGATGCCGAACCTAAAGGCATAGGGGCATAGGGATACATTCACAATCTGATTGGTCGGATTTTATGACATATTGATTATTCTGAGACAGAATTTACCGAACATTCAAAACAATGCTGTGTGCTGAGGTAAATGCACTCGTTGTGTGTGTGTAGCCTGCATGTGATGGTATGTTGGCCAGCTGGGAACTCGTGAAGAGCTTATAAAATGTGTAAAGTAGTCAAAACAGCGGCGGGAATCCCTCCGTCACACACGCATACGATCTGCTGCATGTAGATGCGCGTCTGATGCCTGTGATGGGCAAACTCGAGACTATGACGAGAAAAAACTATGCGTGAGGATTCTGTCCTTTTTAGGGTCTCATCTTCCTGTTTTTTGGTTCGTTTACACGTCTCTGGTCCGTGTTGTGTTCATATATCATTCGAACCGCACCAGAGTTCATTTGAAAGCGGACCGAGACGCATCTTTTCAGCAGTCTCGGTCCACTTGTTTGGTGCGCACCAGGGTTTGGACAGCAGCGTTCACACATGTTCAAATGAACCGCACTAACAGAGCAATCGCACCAGGGTTCGTTTTAATCGAACCAAACATACCAAGTGTGAATGCACCCTTAGGGTGCTTTCACACTCGATTCGATTGCCTGGACCGAACCCAAATTCGATTGCTCCCCCCTCCCCCTGCCCCCACTGGACTGTGTTCACATTATATTATTTGGGTCCGACCCACAGTTCGTTTGCGTCATCAAACCAGCAGCTGTTTACTCCGTTGCTTAGTAACGACGGCGCATGAAAAGGCGGCAAAATGCATAACGTTGCTCTCCTCACATTTTATGTTTTTGAACCGTTGGTTTTGTTCATAACAGCACTTGCCTCTATCTGCAAGTGAACGCTGAAGGCGACCAGAAATGAGAAAGGCTACACTACAGCTCTGCTTGCATCACGTCAGTCACGCTCGTCGGGAAACTGAGTGAAACACACACACAAACACACATTTTTATCAAATAATAAGGCATTAATAGTGGTTCACTTCCGCAATTTGGTACGTTTGCATTCATATCAGAAGCGAACCGTACCCCAGACCACCCTCTTTTAAGCGGACTCGGGTATGGTTCGGGGGTGCGCACCCGAGTTCAGAAGACAGTGTTCACATCATCCACACGTACCGAACTCTGACGTCAATCGAACCCGGGTGCGCACCAAAAGTGCTAATGTGAAACCTATTTAGAACTGCATGATTCTGAAGACCCTTTACATGCTGAAATGGTTCTTTGTGTTAGAGTTTAGGGTTCTTTTTTCCCGCCTTTTTGTTTTTCAAATCTGTAACTGTTAAAGCCACATCATTACTGTTTTCTGAAGCTTAGCCATTCAATTACATAGACTGACAATACACTCTCAACAGGTAAATGATTTCTTTCTTAAAATGTCTACAAATTTTAACTTTCAAATTGTAACTGGTTTCCTATCAATCAGCTGAGGTCCTATAGCACTTTCAAAGCATGGTTCTTTATGGTACCTTATAAAAAAGGTTCTATTTAGCACCAAAAAGGGTTCTGCTATTGTTATAAGCTGAAGAACCCTAATTTGGACTGTTTAGAACCATTTTTCTTTAGAGTGTATATGGTAATAAGTGAGGGAGAACTGTCTGAATATTTATGAATATGTAAGAAGTGTTGACTGAATTTACCTATGACCTTCATCTAGCGATGACAGAGGTATTGCAAGTTCAGTGGGGTTCAATAGGGTTCTGGACTCAATTTTAAAGAACCCTATATGCCAAAAAGTTTTTATATAAGAAGAAATGTCTTAAATGATTGCATAATACTTTTATGTTTAATGGGTTATTCCTATTTTTTTCTACTGATAATGTTCACGAACTGTTTAATTAATAAAATTTAATTCAAATTAAGAGTGAATTAATCCATAAAATGATGCCATGATAGGAAAAGGTTCTATATATGAAGTGCCTAATAGAACCCTTTAAGGTTCTATACAGAACCTTTTCTTCTAGAGCAGTGGTTCTCAAACCTGTCCTGGGGACCCCTCACCACTGCACATTTTGCATGTTTCCCTCATCTAACACACCTGATTCAACTCATCAACTAATTAGTAGAAACTGCAAGAGTTGAATTGGGTGCGTCTGATGAGGGAGACATACAAAATGTGCAGCGGTAAGGGGTCCCCAGGACAGGTTTGAGATCCACTGTTCTAGAGTACTGTAGCCCTGCATTCTCAGAACCTTGGGTTCTCGATCAGCGAACATAAACAGAAGCTCAAACATATGAGAGCAAAGCTTATTGGTTTTCTTTCAGTTCTTTGTGTTCCTAGTTCCTAAGTTCTTTGTAATTAAAATCTAAACTGCTGCATTTAGATCCATTTATTCCTCTTTATTTGTAACCAAATGCTGATAATTAATAATAATTCATTCTCTTGTTTTAGTTAAATCAAAATTTGATGTGGCCACAACTGAGAGAACAAATTAAGGGATTATATATTGCAATTCTTTAATGTTTTTTGTTTTGCCTTTGTTTAATCAGAAGGTATAGGATGATTTTGTAATTCAGTAGGTGAACAATTCAGATTCTGTCTGAGTACTTTGGGGCGAAAATCTTATTTTATACTGTACTTTCATGAAGTAGCTTTTTTTGCCCTAACTTAATGCATTATTTACTCATAGTTTCAAAATGTGTTACATAGACCAGTACTGGCAAACACTGACTGCTTCCTCTATACTGAATATCTTTGATCTGCAGGAGTGAGCGAGTCGAACTTTTCTTGCATCAGAAGCATAACTTTCCAGAGAGATCTCCAGTCACGTCCACTATGAATATGGAAGTTCAAACCAAGACGGGTAAGAAAACATTATTTTTTTGATCTTCACACGCTAGCGAAGGAAGTATCTGAGAAATTGGGCCTACAAAGATTTCCGCATACACAAATGGCCATCCAGCTATAAAAGGCCCCTGTCAGTTCCACCACTGTCATCACTCGATGAAGGTCGTGGGCAATAACAATCAAGTGTATTTCATTATTTTGTCGAACAAAAAAGCAGGAGACGAAGAAGTAAAGTGAGAGAGAGAAAGAGTGAGATGCATGTAAAAAGGGTCCTACCTCCTTTCTCCCCCCAACCTCTCAGACCAGCGGCCTCCCCCACCACCTTTTCTGCACTCTCATTTATTTCAATTTGTCATGCTTTGCTCCCCCCCTCTGCGGGAGAAGCGGGCGGCAGCGGGGAGAGATGGGGAGAGAAATTGGTATCTCCGCTCGCGCCGTAATGAAACATTTAGATGCGAGCAGAGCTATGCCTCCGCATTAGCAGCGGCGATGAAGGGAGATGGCTCGCGGCACACAGCCCACTCCACCTAATACCTCTCTAATCCAGGTCAAAGTGGGACACTTCTTCTCCTTAATCAGTATTGGCACCTTCTTTTGGAGGATGTATTTATGGTATGAAAGGTCCAGCTGTGGAGCCACTGCGGCTGATGCTACAGAGCAGCTCTTTTTCTGACAGGAAATGGGAAAATAAATCATGGCTTTGCATTTGTATAGTGCTGGAGATCAAGGACAGGTGATGAGATTGAAAATCCTATTGGTATTTCAGAGCTAGTGCACTTTGTAAAAAGGACTGAAGATATCAAATGTTTGTGAAGAAACGCTGGGGTAAATAGCCATTAATAACATCATCTATTATGATTGTTTTCTGGCTGGAAACAGTTTTATTTACCCGTCATAATAACTGTCGTAAGTGTGCCCTAACCTGAAATGGAAATGTTATGTTGTTGTCTTGCCGGCTCTTGTTGTCATCTGGTCTGTACAGGCCATCTGATGCAAATGTTTGGAAGATCTATCTACTGTAGGTTAGGGGATGACATTAAATATCACACCACAATGCTTTGTTCCAGAGGTTGATTCACTATCTACTATAAATACAAACTTATTTAATTAAAATTCAAAATGTTTTTCTTGTTGTTTAGTCATTTAGCCATAGGCGTAATTTGCGGGTGGGACATGTCCCCACCAATTTTTGCCAGGGTCCATATTGTCACCACCACTTTTTGAAACATCTCGCGGCACGGATGTACCTAATTCAAAGGAAACTTCTGTAGTTGATTAGCAATTTGTCCGTTTGTGTTAAATAATAGGCATTCTGGCGCTGAGATGTGTTGTTTTTGAAACGAGTGCTTCAATCTATCGCTTAACGCTGTTGCAGAGACTCTCTATTTATTCTTGTGAAATCACAAAACAAAATGCTCATAAACGTGTCCCTTGCTCTTGATATACAATCACTGATGAACATCTTTGGTTTTAAAGCCACAATATGTAATCACTAAAGCAATTGCTAATGAGAGACGAGCGCGACACACTTCTTGAGAGCAGTGGAAACTTTTATTATGCCGCAGTCGCGCTTCCGCTTCTTCCGGTCATTCGTATGGGGTAAAGCAGTTCTGTTTTATCATATTAAATACATTTGTGTGTTGAAAGTTGTTATAGTGCTACTCTGTGTTCGCTTGGCGGCTGCTATGAGACACTTGTTGCACACTGCAGTAAGCTAGATCGATATTAGACATGGTAAAACATGGTAATCGTGGTAAATCAAGAAAATGAGACTTACTGTGTTGAACTATATAGTTTTCTGTCAATATATGTATACATCCAAACAGTTGCTCGTCTGTCTAATAAAACACATAGTATATTAAAGCGTCTTTGGTGTTTCCATGGTTTCTACAAAAATCGAGGGTAATGCGGGTATGGTGTCATTGATAGGCGACGGACAGACACACTCTATTTCTCTGGATTTAAACATTATTGGAGACATTTGGGATAATGTAAGTACAAAAGTCAACAAAATATATAACTCAAACAGGTTTTGAACAACTTGAGGGTGAGTAAATGAATTTCATTTTTGGGTGAACCGTCCTTTTAAGGGGGTATTCTGGTCCCTAAATATGTCTCAGATCCTTCTTTCATTAGGATTTATTTCCATTTGTTTTACAAATCTTAGATCTCTTAGAAATGTAATAGCATACCTCTCCTCAACAAGCCACACAATTTTTGGAATCATTCATGTCCAGAATAAGTTTTATACTACATTAAGAGAAGAAAAACATTTTTTCCCATTGCACCTCACATTACTCTTTTTCTGCTTTTGCTGTATGCAACTTCCAAATGATGAAGTTTTAATAGTATTTTTAAAGTATGATGAAACCACTGCTTCACTTTTTTACTCGACCTTCAAGACTGAAGTTAAACCCGACCGCTCTGCAGTATACATTATCAGACTTCAGATTTAAAGAATTACTTTAAAAGAAAGTGCCATGACTTCTAATAGCATGCTGTCAAGCTGAACAGAAAATTATACACAGAAAACAAGTTTCTTTATGGATTTTGTCACGATAAAGTCACATGGGTGTGGCTAACTGAAAATAAAGCCTTAGGTCTGGTTTGGTTCATCATCCAGATATGTAATAAACTTCAGTTCCACTAAAGATTCGCTGAAATAAATGGTCAGACGTGGCTGACAGAACATTAAAGTTTTGACAAAGTTCAATTAGAGTTGGGGTGAAATCAAACAATGGTCCAGTCTCTTGTAAAACAGCATTTGAGTAAATTGTTTTTTAATGAATGCCTTTTTAACAGCTTGAATCCTTTATTCTGTCATCACTGGACACACTTTATCTCTAGTCTAATAGCCAAGAGTGCAAAGTGCTCAATATAATTCCTCTGAAGCTGCCACGGCTCTGTCAACGCTGACTGGACCTTCATTAATTCCACTCTGAAATCGATGGCTTCTCTTGTCATGGCTTTGCAATCAGTGCCATTTTCCCTGTTTCTCCCCCCTCAGTGGCCTACGCTCGGCAAGTTGGTGAGAGGAAAAGCAGAGAAGTGACAGAAGGGTCAGTCATCCATAAGCAACACGGTCGTGAGTGAAGTGTGTGTCCAAAAAGGGAATCCACCTCATGTTACCTTCAGCTAGTGTCTGACCCCCACTATTTCTCATTACTGTCACAGTTGTTTGGTAAGAGGAAATGCTGGACAAAACAACAGCGGAAGTAAGTACGCTGCTGTGCAAAAGTTTTTTTTTAAGAAATTAATACTTTTATTCAGCAAGGATGCATGAAATTGATTAAAAGTGACCGTATACTTGTTTATAATGTTACAAAAGATTTTTATTTTCTTTCTATTCATCAAAGAATACTGAAAAAACTTATCACAGAAAATATTAAGCGGCCCCTAAGTTAATAATTTTTACAACGGAAGTGATTCAGTCAAAAACCTACTTTAGCTCTATAATAATATTTTTGTATTGGGAAAAGTGCTATATAAATGAAGATGACTTGACTTGACAAAAGTGGCAGATTTGTTACTTACTCCTTCAGATGACATTTTCCAGTGAAAATTCTTATTCAGAAGTACAGTATCCACACCGATGTGACTGACAAACATTACATTCATCCACGCTGAGGAGCCGTGCCGATCCACAACCCACATAAAAATTATAATTACGCAAATAACTGCAATTGCATGTTTCAAACAGAGATGGCGACAAAGAGGCAAAACTTTAAAAATTTAAAGTTTTAAATAAAATCTGCATGTAGTACCAATTTTTCATCATTTTGATATTATTTTCATGGCAAATTAGCAGGCTTATTATCATTAACTAAAACTACAACTATTAAAAACATTTTTGTTAATTGAAATCAGATTAAATATAATGGATGAAAAATCAAACTAAATGAAAATTAGAACTGTTGCCTTTGAAAGGGTGCGTTCACACTTGTCATGTTTAGTTCGATTAAAACGAACCCTGGTGCGGTTGCTCGGTTAGTGCGGTTCATTTGAACATATGTGAACGCTGCCATCCGAACCCTGGTGCGCACCAAACAAGCGGACAGAGACCGCTGAAAAGATGGGTCTCGGTCCGCTTCCAAACGAACTCTGGTGCGGTTCGAATGATATATGAACGCAACACGGACCAAAGACATGTAACCGAACCAAAAACAGGAAGACGAGACCCTAAAAAGGACAGAATCCTCACGCATGTCGGTTTTTCTCGTCATAGACGCGAGTTTGCCCATCACAGGCATCAGACGCGAGTCTCCATGCAGCAGATCATTTGTGTGTGTGACGGAGGGATTCCCGCCGGTGTTTTGACTACTTTACACATTTTATAAGCTCTTCACGAGTTCCCAGCTGGCCAAAATACTATCACATGCAGGCTACGCACCGCTACACACACACAACAAACGCATTTACCTCAGCAAACAGCACTGTTTTGGATGTTCGGTAAGTTCCGTCTCAAAATAGGCAATACGTCATAAAATCCGACCAATCACGTTGTGAATGTATCCCTGTGCCTTAAGGTTCGGTATCTTTTGGTTCGGTGATAAAATTGCCAATCTGAACGCTAACTGGACCAGGACTAAATGTTTTTTTTTCTTCTTTGGTCCGGACCAAATGAACCAAACGAACCGAACTACAAGTGTGAACGCACCCTAACTGAAACAAGTTTAAGTTGAAGCACTAACATTTCTAATTGAAAATAAAAACTAAACTGAAATAAATGAAACCTAGTAAATACAAACAAAGAAATAATAAAATGACAAAAATTATACTAAAATAAAAAACTGAAAATATAAAAATAAAAGCTAATTTAAATTATTGATAAAAAGTATAATAGTATATTAACAACACTAAAACAACACTGCAATTTTTGTTATTTTAGTATTATTTATATATATTATTATAGCTTTTATCTATTATTTATATATACCCCATATAATACATATTTTTTGCATTATTATTTTATTGCATCATTATTGCATGATTATTTTAAAAGAGAAATTCAAAAATAAATCTTTTTTTCCACAATTACAATAATGAACTTTGTTGTAAATAAAATGAAAAAAAAAATAAAAAATTTGTAAGTAACAGTATTACTGGAGTACACAAAATACGATTTTAGTTTTTCTACTAAACACAGGCTTCATTTGTGCACAAATATAATATAAATTATATATTTTTTTCTTTAGATACTGATGTGAAATGTGACCTTTTTGTGCGATTAATCCATAAGTGTTTCTGCTGGTGTGCTTAAAGTTGCTCAAACTCTACAAAAGTCTACATTCAGAATCTCGGTTATGTTTACCTCGACTAATTTCAATTCAGTGATTTATAATTACTCTTTAGAATAAGAAAAACTAATTCTGTTAGCACTGAATTAAGTTAATTAACTTAATTGCGTTTGATCCCGTCATGTGGCGTTCCATCCCACTTCACATATAAACTGTTGACTTTCAAACTGCTGTTTTTTTCCCATCTTTTTTTAAAGATTAGCCATTATCGCATACTCCTTTGACCCAGCCTGAGAACAAAACGTCACGAAAGGGCTCAATGCCTCCAACAACCGTCATTTTTCCCCAATAATGGTGTGCAGTTGTTGAGATGCAGTTATTACGCTGACAGACGAGTCAACCTCAGTACGCAGATGTTGACTCTCCTTGCCCGTCTGTTGGGTTGTCTGAGAGGCAACAATGTGGCAAGAACGGCTCAGAGTCAATTAGCTAAAAAGAGAGATAATGATGAGAATAATCATGATGATGGCGATAACAATGATAATTATGTTGGCAATGGTAATGACTGAGGGTGACGGCATTTAAAAACGGTAAGTTCGCTTTCTTTTAAATATCACGGATTTCTCTTTGTAGTTACAAATGACCCATCTTTTGTGCAACACACTCATGTCTTTTGGTTGATTTGTTTTTCAATCTCACAATTTGTGGTATTTTTTGTGGCAGTTGCTATCCTGCTGATTCTAAAGATTAGGGTTGGGTTAGTGCACCATCACAAATATTTAAAGCAATAGTTCACGCAAAAAGACGACGAAAAAAAAATCATTATTTACTTATCCCCATGTCGTTCCAAACTTTGTTTCTTCTGTAGAACACAAAAGGAGAAATTCTGAAGAATGTTCATATATGAGATATAGGTTTGGAATGCCATGCCATGACAGTGAGAAAATAATGACAGAATTTTTATTTTTGTGTAAACTATCCCTTTAAATGCAAACAGGTCTTTAAAACATTGAGTGGATGTTAAAAATGCAACATGTCAAGTAACATGAGTGTTTGTTAGAGTGCTGATAAAAACCACTCAAACTCTCTCTTTGAGAATTATTTGATGACTATAAAAAGTATGTGCTTAAACCAAACGCCTCCCTGATATGCAGCAACATTCTTTCTTCTTTTCATCTCTGTTTCATTAGATTGTACAGTAAGAGTAAGTAACTATGACAGCTATAAAAACACCTGCTTTGAGGACTGCTTAATTTATTTAGTTACCAAGGCAACTCTTCATGGCACATACAGAAAGCTGTGCTATTTTATGGGAAAGTTAATTTGTTGCAAAATGTGAAACTTTGTGGCAGATGAAAAGTGATACTTTTCATAATATTGGTGAAGAAAATGACATTTAAAAATGTACATTTGTATGATATTGGGATAGTTGTCACACTAGTGAATGTTTCTCAGTGCACGTTTATTTTTGAAAGTCAAATTCTGTATTAACACAAAAAGATAGTGAATATGGCCACTTTTATTGAATGAATACTGTAGGCCTATTATAGGCTTTTAGCTAAATTTATACATAAATAATAAAAATCACCACACAAAAAAATAAACAGCAAAAATAAAACAAAAATATTGTATTTGGTATATAAATTTATAACATTTAAACAAATTGTCCTATTCAACATTCAACATTCCCAAAAATTATGGTAACACTTTACAATAAAATTCCAATAATTAAGTTCCATCCATTACTTAATAATGAGCAGTCTGTTACAGTATTTATGTTTGTTAATGTTAATAAAAATACAACTGTTATTTGTTAATTCATGTTAGCTGAGGTCAATTAAATATATCAACAGATTATTGATTTATTTTTTATTTTAATAATGTATTAGTAAATGTTGGAATTAACATTAACTAAGATTAATTAATGCTTTAAGACCAAAGTATAGTTCATTTTTATGCGTACGCTAGGGTATGTATGTAGTCGAACGCAAAGCCCCTCAAAAAAATACTCCATTTGATAGTGTGAGTAAAGAAAGAGCTCTAGAAAGTTTCATCTTTGTCCAGTGTCTGCGCTATTTTTCTCCAGAAGTTATTACTGATAAAAATGTCTTTGTATTCTTTTAAAGGTGCCATTGAATGTTTTTTTACAAGATGTAATATAAGTCTAAGGTGTCCCCTGAAAATGTCTGAAGTTTTATTAATTTTTTTAACTGCCTATTTTGGGGCATAATTAGAAATGCCGATTCAGCGCGTGGTCCCTTTAAATCGTGCACTCTCCGCCCCCGGAGCTCGCGCTTGCCTTAAACAGTGCATAAACAAAGTTTACACAGCTAATATAACCCTCAAAATGGATCTTTACCAAGTGTTCATCATGCATGCTGCATGCATGCGTCGGATTATGTGAGTATTGTATACTGTTATATTGTTTACATTTGATTCTGAATGAATTTGAGGCTGTGATCTGTGGCTAACGGCTAATGCTACACGTTTGGAGAGATTTATAAAGAATGAAGTTGTGTTTATGCATTATACAGACTGCAAGTGTTTAATAATGAAAATAGTGACGGCTCTCTTGTCTCCGTGAATACAATAAGAAACGATGGTAACTTTAACCACATTTAACAGTACATTAGCAACATGCTAACGAAACATTTAGAAAGACAATTTACAAATATCACTAAAAATATCATGATATCATGGATCATGTCAGTTATTATTGCTCCATCTGCCATTTTTCGCTGTTTTCCTTGCTTGCTTACCTAGTCTGATGATTCAGCTGTGCACAGATCCAGACGTCCTGCCCTTGTGTAATGCCTTGAACATGAGCTGGCATATGCAAATATTGGGGGCGTACATATTAATGATCCTGACTGTTACGTAACAGTCGGTGTTATGTTGAGATTCACCTGTTCTTCAGAGGTCTTTTAAACAAATGAGATTTATATAAGAAGGATGAAACAATGGAGTTTGAGACTCACTGTATGTCATTTCCATGTACTGAACTCTTGTTATTAACAAGATAAATTCAATTTTTAATTCTAGGGCACCTTTAAACTAAAGTCTATCTCATAACCTCCTCATACGAGCGTTTGTCATTGCCGCCATCTGTTGTTGTTGCAGTCTCCGTTTTTTTTTTATTTGTTGTTGTTCCCATATATATGTATACGTAGATGCCACATTCGACCGCTCCAGACATGTCGGGGCGTCCACCATCTTGGAAAGGTCAGCATGTCATTACTCACAGTAAGAATCAATGATGCCACAACATTGCGCAGCTTCTGGTTGAGAAACTGCCAAGATTTAAATTCCTAAAGAAATAACCTTTCACAGGTGAGAAATGTTGATTTGTTTTTATATTAACTCATATTGCAGGTTTTAACTCTAGTACTTTTTAAAGTTTTTACTTTTTTTATGGTAACTTTTTTTTAATGTCGTGTTAGTTAACACCTTCGTCTTGTACTGTGTTAATAATTTAACAAAATCAACTGCTGAAGTCTATTGCAGATATACATATTCATACATGGTCTAACTATGGTTGCAGATGCTCAGTCAACTTGCTCTCGAAATGTTCAAATTTCTTACACTTGATTAATTGTTAATTAATAATAATAACAATAATAATAGCCTATTAAGGGAATAATTGAACATCGAATTTGTTTTTAATTATAACTGAAATATTTGGACATTTAACACTTAATTCAACACATAATTACATTAAAGATGATTTTAATACATATGGTTAAGTGCAAATTCATGTATATACAGAACATAAGTATAGTATATAAGCTAACAAATGGACGTAACGTAGTTGAAACAGCATTTATCATAACTTAATTTTGTAGGAATTGTAAATCAGTCGCTAAAGAGTACCTATTAAAAGCAATTTGAACCAATGAGATCGCTTGGGTTCCTAATTGGAGACCTGATTTCAGGGGAGGACCCAATTTGACCATTCCAATATGGTGGACGATTTACATATAGCATCCCATAGAAACAGCTGCTAATGAAGCATCTATGGTTGTTCTGTCTATTTAGTTTCATTTTCTACTGTGAAACAATGGCCTGGGCCAGTGTTGCCACCTTGTGGAACAACTGATTAGTGCAAAACAAATTCAATGCACATGTGCGAACTGCACGCACAATGTATGCAGTTATAAACCCGAAGTATACTGATTACTGTGGTTGAAAGCAACCATACAAGAAATCATTGCTAGAGAAAACACATTTGTGTAAATGGTCTCAAAAGCTTACTAATGGCCTCCCTTGTGTGACAACTAACCCCGTTCTCCTTTACACGCTAGCATTTGCCTGAAGGCTGTTGTGCTTATTTGTCCTTATTTCTTTCTTTCTCAATAAAATAAACTTCAAAGACTTTATAGCGTTCAACTTTCCCTGAGCCGGTTCTATTTTCCTGGATGCATTTGGCTAAGTTTGGCTATGCATTCATGCGAACAGGAAATGGCTTTGGATGATAAGGTTGCATTGATGGCCGGGAAGCGAGGACGTGGCGTGGCAGCTGAAGAAAGCTGAGGGAGGACAATGACAGGGCAAAGCAGGCCCATATGGATGAGGAAAGTAAAGTTCAAACGTTTCAGGTGCCATTTCCCATTACGATTATCACCCCGACACACGCTGATGATAGAGCCAGATAGAGTAAGCGCCGTGTTTACTGCCAATATTGCTTTTAAAATACAGCTGCCCTTCAAGGCCTTTGAAGATGGCCATGACATTTGGAGGGAAAAATCTTAAAGGAATTCTCTTATTGTGATGGCTATTGAAAACGACAACAGCAGCATATTCAGTGGCACATGGGGAGCAGCAGCATCTCGCCATGCAATTTACTCTGTGGATGTCACAGTCTTACAGCATTTCCACAAACTACCCTGAGAAAATGCTGGAAAATATCAGCAGCTCTTTCTGGTGCAATGACATTCCACTTCAGTAATAGGCAAACTGTGTACAAATCTTATTTCATTATGTTTGTCGTTTTCCTAGTCTACAGATTCTGTCTAATCTCAGTCATGTGTAGAGATTCTGTACTATTTCTATTTCTATGCTCTCAAAAAGCTGAATATTCCAGACTTGGCAGAGAACGTGAAGCACTTTTTGTGCTCACATAGAAAATCTGTAAATCTTTCAATCTATTTTGATATTTGGATCAGATTTATCTTTGTGTTTTAATATTTTTGCATCAATGAATCAAGCAAGTAGCAGCTATTAACCAGTTGGTCAGTTTGCTCTTCGCCACATTTTCAGTCTCTCTCACATGAGCCGTGGAGTGGATTGATCCCTCTTCTCCACCCCCTCCATCCATTATTCCACCTGATCCCTCAATGAACTCTTTTCTCATGATCCATCTGATTGTTGCCCCCCTTAAAACCTTTGTCTCTCACTTCCTCTATCTCCCACTTCCTTTCTTCTTCCTTAAACAGCTCCCACCTCAATTAATCACCTTCACCCATCCATCCCTCCACCTCCTCTTTCCCTTTATGAGACACTTCCAGTAATTGCACTGTTAGCTTAAGGGATGGCCAGGACTTTCCAAAGCAATCAGTGTGATTGGACGGGACCGCACCACTTGGCGTCTGTGATTTGATGTGATTGGATGGGGTTCCTGGAGGGCTAACCTGAAGGAGACAGGAGGGGATCAATCCGAAGGTCTGCAGGCTCCTGTCTGAGGCCTCAGGGCTCAAAGTCATTAACAGGAAGAGAATGTGTGACTTTCAACCATCCGAGTCTTCATATCGGTCATTCCGGTGACCTGGACCCAAAAGGAAAGTCATCCACATCTTAATGATGCATCTTGTAATGGACATACACCTGGAAAAGACATTTTCATGGTTAAATGACTTATAATTCTGATAATAAAATACAGGAAGCCAATAATATTGCCAGTCTGCAGCAACTGCATCAGCTCATAACAATTTAAGGTGGTCAAACTTATTTTGGGAACATCCCAGCTACAAAACATAGCTTAAAGGTGGTTTGATACTCCACCAAGCTGGTTTACACTGCTCAAGTTGGGGTGATTTGACTGTTTAGATGGGTTTTAACCAGCTGATCTAAATACCAGCTGGACCAGGCTTGGAGACCAAATATACCAGCTAAGACCAGCAAACCATCTTAGGTTTGTTTGCAGGTCTTGAATGGCCACCAAGATGCTTTCTAATGCTAAAGTCGGTCTGGTTTGATGGCTAAGGGGGTTTTGAGCACTTGGAGGCTTGTAGACAAGTTGGTGACTAACTAAACCAGCTGAACCCTGACTTGACCAGGTTTGGAGACCATAGTTTAAGCTGTTTTTTCAGCTGGTTTCAAAGTGGTTTTCAGCTCTAACCAGCTTCACTAACATGACCTACTAAGTCGACCTAAGCCCTACCAATTGGTTTTCAAAGTGGTCAGTGATATAGACAAGCTTAGACCAGTTGATAATCATGAATAGACAGGGCAGACCAGCTAGAAACTATGCAAAACCATTTAAACTGGATTTTCCAGCAAGGAAAATGCTTCAAAAACACTCACCTGTGTTGGTGTGCTTTCTGAAAGCATTGTATTTGGCTTTGCACACTATATTGTTATTTAGAGAGAGTGACATTACCATACAATTCCATAAAAACTGAAAACATGCCTACGCTATACGAAAATGTTCCCAGTACTGTTTTCAAGGTACTTGGAAGGATAATAGTGTTTTGTGTGTGTGTGTGTGTGTGTGTGTGTGTGTGTGTGTGTGTGTGTGTGTGTGTGTGCGCGTGTGCGTGTGCGTGTAAATAAGGAGGACGGATCAAGGGAGAAGAGAAATGAGAGAGCGAGAGAAAATAAAGAGAAGAGTGCAACAATAAGCCCGAGCTGCACAGGCACAAATTGCCGTATCCAGCACGGGCACTGCCATTATGTCTTAATGTATTGAAAACTGCAAGTGTCCATGCAGACCTCCAAACCGATGCATCACCATGGCAACCAGGCCTAGAGTAAAATGACAGTGTCTGTGTGTGTTTAGGGGACATTGTGTGTGAGTATTATGCGTGAAGTGCTCGTATAGAACATCTTTACTAATTCGCACCACACCAGTCTCCTCACAATAGGCACAATGTTATTGATGCATTATTTTCCATTTACAGTCTGAAGGACACAGCGGTGCACTTCAAAGATGCTACCAAATCACAGTGCTGAACGATTGTGTCGAGAGTGAATTGAAAATGGGTTTCTGCTGTCCTTTAAAACTGCAAGAAAACAGCAGCTGAACATAGGAGAGATGTCAACAGAGTGAAAGATAATGTCACAAATTTTGAAAACAACAGCATCTGATAATTTATTCATATTCATGTTTTTGTCTTTTTCTTAAAACTCACAAAGGGGAAAATATAAGAGTTCCATTAAAACACAATCAGGCCTTTCAAATAAAACACCTTCATTCAGTCTAATAACAGTACCCAGGAGAAAATATTATTGCTCAAATCTTTCTCTTATATAGAGACTTAATGGACTTGTTTCATATAAGTATTATTTTGACTCAGAAGCTTTATCTAAAGGCCTTTGGAGAAATAAAAATATAAAAATAATCATATGTATTAATATGGATTCCACAGCTCCAATAATTTAGTCTCAGAAGAGTCTGATGGGAAATATTTGAGTTCATATCGAGATCCCTGACTTTTCATTACAGACTTTGAAAAACATGAGCAAAATTTGAGACATTGATGAGATCTCTATGAAAACAATATTTGAGATTACTGGTTTCTAAAGAAAAAAACATTTCAGTTTGGTTTCCATTGATTCTCATTGCTGTCAGAGATAAACAGTTGTGAAACAATTATATATACTAGAGATGCACTGATGTATCAGCCACAGATATTTATCAGCCGATTTTTATTTTATCAATATAAACCATCGGCATATCGGCAATAGCATGAAAAAGCCAACATAACAAACCGATAGTTTATTAATTAACTACGTGAAAGCATTGCGTTGTATAAAATCTGTTGCATAATCCAACATTTTTCTCTGGGTAAAATACTTGAATACTTGCCAAAACAAAACAAAATCTGTACAAAATATAGCAGGGCTTGACAATATTTCGTCATCACGAAAGTTTAGCATTTGCATGTGTTTTAAGCCTTTTTAAATATTCAAGCGGAAAAATATGCCAAAGAGAACTAAATTCGGTACTCGTGTGCTGTGTTAAAATTTTTTTGTGTGCACACATCTGAAGCGCACACAGAAAGCCACATCTCAGACAGTACACGAGCACTGAATTGAGTTCTCTCTTACGTCGTCAAATTCACATAAAAGTGTGTCAAAATCTTAGTGAGTATCCTAGTAAACAGTTACAATCTATTTTAATGACAAATAGGTGAGCAAAAAGTTCAAATAGTTGCTTGTTAAAATCGGTATCAGCCAAAAAACCCTATCGGTACATCCCTAATATATACTAAATTATAAACACACACACACACACTTACTCTCTATATATATCCAGATATGTCTAATTTGTGATCAGTTGAAACAATCTTTTTCTCAACAGAAAAAAAGCATGAGACTTCAGAAATAGTCTTCATTTAACAATTGCAATGTAAGGGACCTCACTTGTGATTTTTCTTTCTTGCAGCCTCGAGAGGTCAAAGGTGACGTCCAAGAACTGGAGGTCTGAGGTTAGAAAGAGATAATCACAGTCAGTTTGGCCGGGGTAACCGTGTCACTGCGCTCTCTCTGATTTCATTTTACCCACGATCACGCAGAGCGGCCGGTTCCGCGCTGCTGCCTAACCCCCTTGTGCTGGAGTATCAGATCAGGTCACCGCACGACTGACACATTTCATAGTCATTATAAATCTCTGGGGTGGGACGTTCATTGATAGATCTATCTGATGAGGAGGTCTGTGTTTTCAGCGAGCTCGGGAGATGAATTAAATAAGCTCATTTTAGACAAGCAATAGAATTTAGGCTCATCGTTTCAACTGGCCAAATAAAATCGAATTGACCCAGTTCAATCCAGCAGTGCTGGTGTGGTTAATGTATTTCAACGAGCCGTAAATTAGCAGGAAAAAACAGCGCTTGCAAGGGACCAAACACTGAAATTTTCTTCATTAATCTGGACTATATAGCACGCATGCAGAAACACACCTGTCCGCGTTTGATGGGAGATGCATAAGAGGTAATATAGGAGAAAAAATGACTTTAGATTAGAAAATACAAAAGCAGCGGGTGGCTTGCCATCAGTATGCGGCTGAAAGAAGCCCCAGACAATTATCTATTGATTACATTTGTAAATCCAACAGTGCAATTTAATGGGCTTTAGCTGGTAATAGGAAAGTTTCTTTGGCAAGAAGGAAACACAGATATTTTGTTGAGAGGATTAGTTTAATCTATTACCCTCTGAAATCACTAGGCAATTACACAATTGTCTCATTAAGAAAGAAAGACTATGAACAGGAACACTGGCGATTATAAAGTGAACCTTCTAGTGTGCGCCAGTAATCCCAGCTGACATGTTGACACCTCAGCAGAACTTTGAACTCGCTCATTGTACTGGTCAGAGCAACAAGACTGTAAATATAAGCTATATTTGTTGATTTTATAAGAAAATGTGCGGGTGCTTGCCTGTGCACAAGGTGCCTTTATGACGTTTTGGTCTCTGCAAATGGCTCCGGTCTCTCCTACAATGCAGTTGTTTTATCATACACCTGGAGAAAAATCATAAACGCAATTGGAGTGACTTCCTTTTGAATGGATCATTTTTTGCTAAACAAATTTCAGGATTCAGTGCTTTGTAGAAGTGCTCAACTGTGGCAGGGGCTTTTGGAAGTACTTGAGCCTGTGTCCTTGGATTGCATAAGGCTCCATGGCAACACTCTAAACAGGTATGCTGTTTGCCATTGGTCAAATAGTTCAGATAGTCCTGCCCCCAGCTCACACTATTGGTTGAGTCAATGTTGCTGTGTTGGGCTGGTTTAAGATGCGCAAACAAACAGCAATGTTCTGATACAGCAACACAGCCAGTGTTTATACCTTTACATAGTAATCACTTCTGAAAATGGCTTACTTACATTTGTCTCTGAAGGATTTTTAAGTGAATTTAATTAAAGTGTCATGGATTCAGGTTATATTTAAAGTACTGTGATAAAAAAAGATGTGATTATTGCATCTGTTCAGTGTTCTGCAAGATCATAACATACACTGCGTCCAAAATCGTATACTTCACTACTATATAGTATGCAAAAAACAGTACGCCAAAAGAGTAGTACATAGTATTTGAAAAAACATTAGTCCGTGGATGACCTACTACTTCTGCTGAGATTCAGAAGTGCGCATTCATGGACAGTGGCAGTGAATGGCAGCGAAGTTACGCAACTGACGCTGTAGGTCACGTGACAGTAACAACATGGTGGATGTAGTACATCTGAATTTCATTCATACTAACCTTATTCTTACTATATAGAGCATACTTTTTTTACCGGTCGCAAAAAAAATTCAAATTTAAATGTAGTATCTACTCAAACAGTACGCAATTTCCGATGCAGCAATAGTGTGTTATCTAGATAGTCAAAAGAGCTACATTAAAAGCCTCTTTTAAACCATCTAGCAACATGCTAACCTATAGAGTGCTGAAGAGGTGATGTATTTTTGTAGGCCAAAACTTGGAGTTAGCATTTTAGCACTTTAGGTTGCATCATCCTGAAGTCAGTGGATATTTTGAATGTTTTTTTTTTTTTTTTTTTTTTTTTTTTTTTTTTATATGCCTAAAATAAGGTCTGATTTTAACACAAGTTCAAGATATTTTCAATTGTTACTAAGACAACACCCTTGGCTTTTATTTGTCTTGAAAAAGGTAGTTGCTAACAAGTGGCTAAATGGGAATATAGAGGTTGTCGGGGACTTTAAACTAAAGCCCCTTTAAGGCAAGTCATTTCACTCGGCAGCCATCTTTGGAACAGCTATTTCAGTCATGCAAATATAGTTCCAAACTCTTTGAATGGGGAAACATCAAATTCTCCAAAGCTGTTCACAAAACCTTCAAAGACAGTCTTACTGTGAGCTACGAGGTTGTTAATCGATAGCATTTGCTTCTGTTGAACCTGTCAGCCCGCATTATTTCAACTTAGTTTTAAAATAATCATTTAACAACGGAATTCATGGTGAAAAACTACATTACCCATAATGCTGTACATTAAATTCCACCAATCAGTGAGTCAGAAAGAGTAGTTCTCCATCGTTTTTAATTCGATTATGCAATGCTTCATGGCATTGTAGTTCTTTTCCTCACTAAAGCCGTTAAATTCACATTCTTGTATGTGTATTTTTGTACGATTTTCAAATACTTTTGCTTCAAATCAAAATTTGTAATGTTGTAGCTGGTTGACTTGGTTCATGGCTTATAACGCTTTAACAAGTACTTTTTTGACATCCCTATGAGAGAAATTAATCGAAAAAATACTTCCAAAACCAACGGTGCTGAAAAAGTGGGCGGGAACTGATGAATTACCGATTGAAGGCGGGACTTATTTCACCATATTGTGCATTGCACTTTCTCCCATAGTATTATGAGTGCACCGTCTTTGTATGTCTAAAGTCTTTGAAAAACAATCACACACTCACCCATACGTGTGTATATATGAATATATATATACAGTACAGTCCAAAAGTTTGGAACCACTAAGATTTTTAATGTTTTTAAAAGAAGTTTCGTCTGCTCACCAAGGCTACATTTATTTAATTAAAAATACAGTAAAAAACAGTAATTTAAAATAACTGTGTACTATTTAAATATATTTGACAAAGTAATTTATTCCTGTGATGCAAAGCTGAATTTTCAGCATCGTTACTCCAGTCTTCAGTGTCACATGATCCTTCAGAAATCATTCTAATATGCTGATCTGCTGCTCAAGAAACATTTATGATTATTTTCAATGTTGAAAACAGTTGTGTACTTTTTTTTTCAGGATTCCTTGATGAAACACTGTTCTTTTGAACTTTCTATTCATCAAATAATCCTGAAAAAAAATATTGTACACAAATATTTTGTACAATTGTACACATTAAATGTTTCTTGAGCAGCAGATCAGCATATTAGAATGATTTCTGAAGGATCATGTGACACTGAAGACTGGAGTAACGATGCTGAAAATTCAGCCTTGCCATCACAGGATGAGCAGATGAAACTTCTTTTAAAAACATTAAAAATCTTAGTGGTTCCAAACTTTTGGACTGTACTGTATATGAATATATATATATATATATATACATTATGTAAAAACTCTCAGCCAATGGAAATGCATAACAGACAACTTCCTCATTCTGTCTCTAAGCTCCTTACAGTCAGTTATCCATAATAAATCAGGATACTGAAATTATTTTTCAGTCCTCAGGCTGCAAATCCCATCGATACATCTATCCATTGCTCGTGGGTTAAACATCATGCTCAAGACCAGCTTTTGAGGCTCGATACAACAGAAGCATAATAGTGCATGAGCAATGTGAATAACACAATTAAGCACAACCTTGAACTTGCAAGCTGGGTTATTTATGACGGTGGTCAGATATAATTACACATTGATCGAGTCTCCTGACAGCCTGTGGTGAGAGTTAGATTGACCCTGCATTGGCATAATACCGTCCTAATGAATGATCAGTGATACACGGAGGTGCTAATGCCGCAGAAGTTTGGCTAAGCGTGTCCGTTCAGCATGGAAAAATGTCCGAGAAGAGAGAGCGATTAGGCATTCTGTGTGATCGGTCTTTTGAAATTATGGATCTGTCATGAGCGGACAATACCACTGACAAATACTGTAATGGGGTGACATCAAACCGGAATGAGAGCATGACAGCTGACAAATTACACTTTGTGCTCTCTCTCTCTCTCTCTTCCCTCTCTTTTTCTCTTACCCATCTCTTTCTTTGCACCTTAGAGCTTCACACTTTTTGTAAGTTGTCTTCTAAATTAGGGATTAGTTCACCCAAAAATGAAAATGATGTCATTAATGACTCACCCTCATGTCGTTCCAAACCCGTAAGGCCTCCGTTCATCTTCAGAACACAGTTTAAGAGATTTTAGATTTAGTCCGAGAGCTTTCTGTCCCTCCATTGAAAATGTATGTACGGTAGACTGTCCATGTCCAGAAAGGTAATAAAAACATCATCAAAGTAGTCCATGTGACATCAGTGGGTCAGTTAGAATTTGTTGAAGCATCGAAAATACATTTTGGTCCAAAAATAACAAAAACTACGACTTTATTCAGCATTTTCTTCTCTTCCGTGTCTGTTGTCAATCCGCGTTCACGACTCCGCAGTGACGCTGCTTGTGACAGCGGTTGCTGCTGTGTTGGAGCTTCTTCCATCGCTCTTAGTTCTTCGTCCGTGTATTCGGGTTCAAATAAATATGGCTGAGCAAAAAAATGCAAGTCTTCCTCTGTGTCGAAATCCTTAGACATGTTTGCGAAGGTTGTTTTGTTTACAGCGTGCATCTCCCTCAGACTGTAAACGATAGGGCTGGGAATCGATTACAAGGCGTTGGGAATTGAGAGTCGATTCCAAAGGTTGGGGAATCCATTAAGGGGAATCGACTCCTCTTTAATATTTTTTTTTAACACAAACCGCGGCCTGTAGCCGATTTCATTTGTCAACACAATCACGTCACATGTAAAGAAATAAAGTTCAGACTAAATAAATGGATCCAGTCGTGACACAGAGTATGGTTTAGGGTAGGATGGTTATTTCAGCATTGTGTAGGCAATCAGTGCAATGACTGACCCAATGAAATCTTTAGAATCGGTTGCTGGGCGGGGTTTGATCTTACTTGTTGTAGTTTAGGACAAGAAGAATAAATCAATCGACAACAACAATCAATCACATTCACGCGAAGAATATTTATATGTGTAAAGGCCCTAAAAATAGTTTATATGTGTAAAGTGTGCATGAGTCTGTTCCAGAACAAAATGCTTTTAGAATTTAACAGGAATTTTAGCTATAGTTTTATGATATTGGATGAAATATATGTACCACAAATAAATAAAAATCTATCTATCCGTGTGTGTAGGTAGGTATGTATGTAAATAGAATCTACCACATATATGTATATGGTGAACATATTCCTAGTCTTTACACTGTGTCTACTGTCTACACCTGACGCAGGAAGCACGACGTGACAAATCCCCTAAGTAAATGCCTCGTTCTATGAACAAGCAGCACTCGCAATACGTTTAATAGGAAGGAGAAATGGATTTGCAACGGTCGCTTTGTCACACCCGGTGTAGAGAGTTTCTCGCTGTGTGGCACGGTAAGACGCGACAATGTTAGACGGTGTTGGTATTAAAAAAAAAAAAAAAAGAATCGAAAATAACAGTGAGGAATCGATTCTTGGAATCGATTCTTTTCGATTCCAGAAACAGGAATCAGAATCGATTCTAAAAAATCTGGAATCGAACAGCCCTAGTAAACGAAGCTCGGGCGCACCAGATAACACGTCAGCAGCGTCTTACGTCAGCAGCGTCACTGCGGAGTCGTGAACGCGGATTGACAACAGACCCGGAAGAGAAGACAATGCTGAATAAAGTCGTAGTTTTTGTTATTTTTGGACCAAAATGTATTTTCAATGCTTCAAAAACTTCTAACTAACCCACTGATGTCACATGGACTACTTTGATGATGTTTTTATTACCTTTCTGGACATGGACAGTATACCGTACATACATTTTCAATGGAGGGACAGAAAGCTCTCGGACTAAATCTAAAATATCTTAAACTGTGTTCTGAAGATGAACGGAGGTCTTACGGGTTTGGAATGACATGAGGGTGAGTCATTAATGACATAATTTTCATTTTTGGGTGAACTAACCCTTTAAATTTGAGCATCAAATGCCAATTCAACAGAGCCAAATTTGTCTAAAAAATGTTAAAATCAAAAATGACAGTGAACTGCACAGCCCTAACAATATGCAAAATTTTTAATATTCAGATTTCTTAAATGCAAAACACACAACCTCTCAAATACACTATACTGTATAGCACTTGTTAATGGTCAAAATAAGGGACTTCCAAAATGACACTTGGATTAATGCTTTAAACTTGGGAACTAAACTTCCACACAACCCTGGTGTTTGTCAAAATAAAACTAATAATTCTAAGTAATTCAGCTGGTCCAATAATAATAATAATAAATTTACTGACTAACCCTTGTAAATGCTGGAATTTCCATATGTCCTCATTTAAAGAATTACCGTCCAATTAGGGATTTTGATGTGAACCGTAAATAATTCTGTAAGCGTTTTCTCCTCCATTTTAAAAGTAAATTTTAAATAATCAAATTTAAAATAAATTGTATTTTAAAGGTCCCATTCTTCGTGATCCCATGTTTCAAACTTTAGTTAGTGTGTAATGTTGTTGTTAGAGTATAAATAAAATCTGTAAAATTTTAAAGCTCAAAGTTCAATGCCAAGCGAGATATTTTATTTAACAGAAGTCGCCTACATCGAACGGCCAGTTTGGACTACATCCCTCTACTTCCTTCTTTAATGACGTCACTAAAACAGTTTTTTGACTAACCTCCGCCCACAGGAATACACAAGAGTTGCGTTTGTAGAGTGTGTTTGTCGCCATGTCGTCGAAACGCTGTTATTTTCATCCCGCAGTCCAATCACCGGGTCTGATTCCGGCTGAAATTGATAGGGTAAAATTAAAGACATGTTTACAATAACACTGAGCGCATGCATCTCCACGTTATGGTAAGAGGCGTGACTTTTCCGGGCACGGTGCGCTCAGAGCTGTCGAATCACAACACAGGAACCGCTGGCACAATCAGAACTCCTTACGTATTTCTGAAGGAGGGACTTCATAGAACAAGGAAGTCATCAGCCCGTTTTTATGACAGTGGAAACAGCGGTATACAGATAAGTAAATTATGTGAAAAATACTGTGTTTTTTTACACGCGAAACATGAACACATGTGATATTGCACACTATAAACACAATCAAAGCTTCAAAAAACCACGAAAAACGGGACCTTTAATATATTTTAGAATGTTATTTATTTCTGTGAAGGCAAAGCTGAAATTTCAGCATCATTACTTCAGTCTTCAGTCACATGATCCTTCAGAAATCATTCTAATATGCTGATTTGCTGCCCAATAAACATTTATCATCAATGTCGGAAACAGTTGTGCTGCTTAAATGACACCTTTCCTACTGAAAACCGAAGACCTTTAATGCATTCTTGTCGTTCATTTACGTGTTTGAATGTGTATGGTCTGCATAATACAGAAAAATTAGTTATGTCCGCGGATCTATGCGAACTGGAATAATTTTGATAATGTTTTATCTATACATAGGGAAAGGAAAGAGAAGGAAGCCTTCACAGGGGATAGTTTAGCTAACACTTCAGGGCTGTGTTTTCATCATAGGCGCAGGTACTTCATCTCAACTGGATATGGCCTGGATCTGGCAGACTACGGCAAACCTCGAGATAAACAGAGAAAGACTAATATTAGCGTAGACGCCATTCTTCTTATGATGCAGCGAGTACATCAGGTGTTATAGGAAGTGTTCCCGGTTCCGGCTGACCTAATTTATGCAGCCTAACAATTTACATGATTTGAATTATAGAAGTAGGTAGTGTGTTATGTGTATGCCAGGTTAAAGAGATGTGTTTTTAGTCTAGATTTAAACTGACAGAGTGTGTCTGCTTCCCGAACAATGCTAGGAAGACTGTTCCAAAGTTTAGGTGCTAAAAAGGAAAAGGATCTACCGCCTGCGGTTGAGTTTGATATTCTAGATATTATCAACTGGCCTGAATTCTGAGATCGCAATAGATGTGAAGGACTATAATGCACGAAGAGCTCGCTCAGGTACTGTGGAGCTAAACCATTTAGTGCTTTGTAAGTAATTAGCAAAATGTTAAAATCTATATGATGTTTAATAGGGAGCCAATGCAGTGTTGACAGAACCGGGCTAATATGGTTATACTTCCTGGTTCTAGTAAGAACTCTAGCTGCTGCGTTTTGGACCAGCTGGAGTTTGTTTATTAGGCGTGCAGGGCAACCACCCAGTAGAGCGTTACAGTAATCTAGCCTTGAGGTCATGAACGCATGTTCGCATGTCATTGAGAGCATATGTCGTAGCTTAGATATATTTTTAAGATGTAAGAATGCAGTTTTACAGACTGCAGCTTCTCCTTGTCACAGTGAGATTAAGCACGTTTGTAAGTCCACAGGCTGTAGCTGCGGTGAGGGTTATGACATCACATACTGTATGTATGCCCTTTGCTGCTTGTGCAGCTGCAGTGCCTGGGAGATGAGCAGCATTAATAACTGAGCCAGCGCTGGGATCTAGCGTCGGATTCTGCCCTGCTCTGCAGATCCTTTACGCTGGAGTCTGGTGTCACTGATAATAGGCCCCTCTGGGAGCTCTGTACAGTAGCAGGGCCTGCAAACCGTCTGCATATGAAAGGGGCTCCCACTCACGGCCTACTTCTGAAAAGCTGTCGGCGGCGGGAGGGAGAGGAGCAGCGGATAAGGAGGAGGATGGAATTAGAATGGGGAAGTTCAAACTCATTGACGCAAGACAAAAGTGGAGTAATTGAGTTCAAGGTGAAGAAGAGCAGCCTTCAACTTTTCAAGCGAGAGCTTTACTGTGGCGATTATGTTTAGTAGGTAGGGAAATGTTTGCTAAAGCTTCCCACACAATATCCCTGCTGAAAAAAACAGCATAAATTTCCATGTTCACCCAAGTATGAATTTGCTGGTTAGTACTGGTCTAACTGGTTACAAAGCCTGCTAGGGAATTTGACATATGTTGACCGTCGACAGGCCCTGTTTTTACTGTATGTTCTGTACCATCGGCACTAGTCGGACCCTGTCACAGGCTTTTTGGCTGATTGAGAATGTTGAGTTGGAGTTGCCATTAGCGTCGGCAGTGAGAGAGAGAACTCTGATTGGCTGTTTAGCTTAGTGAACGAGTCAGTGAATGAGAATAAGGTTGAAAATGATGAAAGCGCGCAAAGAAGTCAAGACCACACAGACAGAAGTCTGTCCTAATTTTACATCATCTTACCTGAGCATTTCAACACCCAAATATTTTCAGAACAACATGAGCCATTTGGAATGAAGAAAGTGATTAGCATGATTGATTTTCAAAATAGTAAGCAAGCACTGCTTTGTTTATGGTTTGTATATCTGCAGTCCTAGTTTCTGTTTCCCTTTTTGAATGACGAATATAGACTATTAAAGGATTAGTTCACTTTAAAATAAAAATTACCCCAAGATTTACTCACCCTCAAGCCATCCTAGGTGTATTTGACTTTCTTCTTTCTGATGAACGGCTCTGGGGGGATAATAAAGGCCTTCTGAAGCGAAGTGGTACGTTTGTGTAAAAAAAAAAAAAAATCCATATTTAACAAGTTATATAGTAAAATGTCTAGCTTCCGCCAAACCGCCTTCCGTATTCAACTTATGAAGAGAGTGTAACGCATCTCACAGTTCAAAATGCTTACGCTACGTCCTACGCCTTCCGTATTCAACTTATGAAAAGGCGTAAATGGCATTGCGTCAGTTACGCTTTTTTCATAAGTTGAATATGGAAGGCGGTCTGGCTGAAGCTAGATATTTTACTTTATTAACTTGTTAAATATGGATATTTTTATTACACGCTTCACTTCAGAAGGACTTTATTAACCCCCCGGAGCCGGGTGGAGTATGTTTATGATGGACGGATGAACTTTATTCAGCTCAAACTCGTTGGTCCCGTTCACTGCCATTATAAAGCTTGGACGCGTCAGGATATTTATTAATATAACTCCGATTGTGTTCATCAGAAAGAAGAAAGTCAAATACACCTAGGATGGCTTGAGGGTGAGTAAATCTTGGGGTAATTTTTATTTTAAAGTGAACTAATCCTTTAATACTTGCTGATAAAGTTATTTCCTTAAACACAGGCGCAGAACGCATGTTTTAGTTGACTGTCACCTGTAGCTTTTGTGGTGTTTTCAAGCGCAGCTTTTTGGCCGAGATGCAGTCGACGCGAGGTGACAACACAGTCATCTTTTGTTATCGCTAATTCTTTAAAGGGTTAGTTCACCCAAAAATGAAAATTGGAATCAATTCAATTCAGATCACGTCAAACCAGCAAACTGCTGAAATCACGTGATTTTGGCGCTTCGAACCGCTGATTCGACTTCGGACACGCTTATTCATTATGCTCCGATGCTTCCTGAAGCAGTTTTTTTTAAATCGGCCATCACTATATAAGTCATTATTTTGGTTTTTTTTGGCACACCAAAAATATTCTTGTCACTTTATAATATTAATATTAAACCACTGAACTCACATGAACTGATTTAAATATGTTTTAGTACATTAATGGATCTTGAGAGAGGAAATGTCATTGCTCCCTATGCAGGCCTCACTGAACCATCGGATTTCAACTAAAATATTTTAATTTGTGTTCTGAAGATTAACAAAGGTCTTACGGATGTGAAACGGCATGAGGGTGAGTAATTAATGACAGAATTTTCATTTTTGGGTGAACTAACCCTTTAATTTCGGCTTGGTGTGTCAGCAATGCTGGTATTTTTCGGCAGGGATTTCAACAAAATTGGTGGTTACATCTGAAAGTTTTTATTTTTTTGCTGTCTGAAGGTGTGGTCACATTAGCGAAATTTCACAGGCAAAAAAGGTCCATTGTCAACAGTGTAGAGAGAAGTCACCTTTCAAACCAAGCAGCTTTTTTTGGTCAGCACGGCTAATTAGCATAACCAACTTGATCACAAGGTGCTATTGGATTTCATCCATAAAATTTCACTCGAGCAGCTGTAAATGTGAGTGCACCTTATGTAATAAAGGTCTCTATGAGTTCCACATGTATTGCCGTTGCATCCAAGTACTCATTGGAAGAATCTGACTGTTCTCTTGGCAAACAAAGTCATCAGGTGTTTGCTCAGAGATGATTCACCTTGTTGGTTTAGGTGGGTGTTTGAACAGGGCATAGGGCTCTAGAGGACACGGTGGATATTCTCGGGTTCATTAACACTGTAGCAGGTATCGAGCTGAACAAACCCAAGGAACCAAATCAAAGGGAAATCTCTCCAGGCCAGATGCAGTAGGCTAGAGGTCATGTAGATGCATGCAGACCTTGTAAAAAAAAAAAAAAAAGGTGCCCAGAAGATTCTGGATTGGAAACACTGTGAAAACTACACTTACTTTAAGGATAGTTCACTCAAAAGTGAAACTTCTGTTATTATTCAATCATGTCGCTCCTTGTGACATTTCTGTGGAAAAATGTTTATGCCGTTTGTTTTAATATAATGAAAAGTAAATGAGGAGTAGGACTTGAAGCTACAAGATGTCGAAAAAGCATAAGAAAAGTATAATAAAATGAGTTCACTCATGTTTTATATTTTATAAGAGTTTGTCTAAGGTACATACTGAAATCTAAGTCCGTTTAAGGCTTTAAAGGAATTGGAATATGGTGTTTTTTGGACTATTTTTATGATACTTAATATTACAATAATATTTTATGTATCTTTTATGTTTTATGATATTACGATTCAATTTGATCAATTAATTCTGAATAAATTCTTATTCATTTGGACATATTTCAGTCATAAATAGCAGTATTCATACAGTATTATAGCAATATAATTAGCAGTACAGTATGTTCTGCTAATAATAGTCAAGTAATTTTGGATGTCTTTTACTGTATAGTCATATTTACTCTTCAAAAAATGCTAAACATTCGCCATTTAGTAAGTAAGAAGTAAGTCTGATTATATTTCCACATTAGAATTTATAAAGAAATTCCTGGTCACAGATAACTATCCCTATATAGACCAGGAGATTTATATTTTATTGTATAAAACTTGTTGATGAGGTAGGAGAGGGGGGAAAATTCCCCAATATAGGGACTGAAAAATATCATACATGTATCTATATATAACTGTGTAAGAAGGTAACGGGGATCCAGTATTCATTTTAAATGAGATTACTTGCAAAAACGTTTTTATTTGGTACATGAAGAATCTTTTCCTAGTTTACATGGTAGTAGTCACTGAAGTACTCAAATTTAGATGGCATTTGTTTCAGTTTCTGTGCTACATGAAGCTGCAGGTTAAAATGTTCTCTACTGAGTTGACTTTTTTCTTGTTTTCACCAGTATTGAAATGTCTCTCTTAAAATCTTTGTCTTATCCTATGTGTCTGAGTGCATACTCACCCTGTAGTTGGGAGACTTACACAGTGAATAGTGATTGTCCTATAATGCTAGGTTTGTCAGGAAATCAGCAGGGAGCCTGGCCACAGCGGTCACACTCCTCCCCGGCACTACTGCCAGGACCGGCTGTTTCCTTTTGTGTGAAAGAAAGAAACAAATTGATTTTTTTTTTTATTCTGCACAAACCTAGAGATGAAAGTGATGTGAGAATGAAAATAAATGCTTCTTTTACACCTAATAATGTTCAGAAAGAAACATGCGTTCACACACAATACATCATGGGGACTTTGAGTTGGCAAGGAAATCTGTATGCTCGCATTGAACATCACCCGATTTCTAACAAACACTGAATTATTCATGCTAGAACTCACTGTGTCTTCACAGCAGAACAGACGCCACGGTCCAAATTTCCCTTTGAAGCTAGCGAGCGTCCACTCTTCCACAATGACCTCCGTGCTTTTTTTTTTTGCTGTTAGGAACTGGTTGTCCAACTGTATAACCCCCCAAAAAAAAGAAAAAAAAGAAGAGCTTTTTTGCAGTCTCGCAGTGAAGACGGAGTGGTCATTAACAGTCAATGAGAGAAAACCCTGGAGCTTTGTAAAGGAACATCTTGATGATTCAATCTGTCCAAGCTCTGACTACAAACTCATCCAATTAGCCAGACAGGAGACCGCTTTGACCCCCATGTTCCCTGACTTTCCAGAGTGAAAACATCTCTTTGGCAGACATTTCACCCAGGCAAGCCTACTATTGAAGCATTCAGGTCTGGTTGGCCTTGGAGCAAAAGTGAAGAGGGCCCATTACAAAACCTTTTGGTTCTCCACAAATTCAAGCCTCAGCCTCTGTTTACAGCTGTGAAACTTTAATCTAAAGGTTTAGTATTTACAGTAGAAAATAGTTTTGCATTTACTCACTCCCATGTCATTCTAACCTCCTTCTGTGAAACAGAACGTTTTAACACAATTTATATTGTAGATCTCTTAGTTGTGTTGAACATTAAATAAATTTCAGTCAGTTCATTCTTGAATATACACTGTAAAAAAAATCCCAGTAAAATTTACGGTAAAAAAACGGCAGCTGTGGTTGCCAGAACTTTACCGTAAAAAATACAGTAGCAATGTAAAAAAAAATCTGTTAAATTTACGGTAAAATAACGTATTTCATTAACTGATATAATGTTAATTTACCAACCTAATGAAGTACAAATATCTGTTTTGTACGTTTATAATACACTGACAGTCACCAAACACAGTGGTGATAAGAGTCACATGATGAATCAAAGTTCATCACAAGCAGATTTTCCACAAGCTGAGAAGGACAACACTAACATATAGAAGGTGCACACAGTGTCATTCACACACACACTAAACACCATCATGGTAACACATGAAATTTTAAAAATGAAATAAACATTAATTTAACAACATTAGATGTAACATAAAACCCTAATGTACATAACTGATTAGAAAAAAATGAAAAAAACTAAGAAACAGAGTTATTTCAACAAAAATATATCAAATGTGAAGTTTTGGGAATTGTGGGAATGTCAATTTATGGTTTTTCACTGTAAATTTTTACAATGAATTGTTATTTTTCACTTCCAAAAACTGAATTTAACGGTATTTTACCGTAAAATTACATTAAATGTACCGTTAGATCTATTACAGTTATTCACCGTATATAGTACGGATATAGTACAGTTTTTCACCGCAGCATTTTTACAGTCTTTTACTGTTAAAATCACGGTAAATTTTTGTAGCACACAAGTCATATGGACTATACCTTTAATTGTGTTTTTTTTTTTTTTTTTTTTTTTTTTTTTTTATAAAGTAGGCTATCTATCACCATTATATGGAAAACAGCAGCTTCACTGTTAAAAAAATAATTTTGGCAGCTGTGTTTGCCAGAATAATTTTGTAAAAAAAAAAAATACAGAAAAACTGCAAACACATTTACAGAACAAAATGTAAATATTACAGTATAAAACTGTAATTTACAAACAAGAAAATTTGAATGTAAACCAGTAAATTCAACAATGCACACTAGTACTAAAAAACTTGTACCTTTTAACATATACTGACAACCACCATAATAATGCAGGTGGTAAAAGAGAAAGCCACACGAAGAATGAATTCATCACAAGTAGTTTTCCACGAGCTGAAGTATATACTAGTATAAAGAAGGTGCAAAGAGTCATTCACGCAAACACAAAACACCATCATGGTAACCTACAACACTTACATAATGCAATAATCATTCATTAAACAACAGAAAATGTAACATAAAACCCTAATGTACATAACTGATAAAAGCTATTAAGAAACATGATTATTTAAGCAAAATACTTTCAAATGTGGAGTGTCACACAGGGAAATGTGGGAATATCAGTTTACAGTTTTTGACTGTAAATGATGCATTGATTTGTTCTTTTTTACTTATAAATATTGTAAAATGTACAGCATTTTACTGTGAAAATTACATAAAATATCTGGTACAATTTCTTTGCATTTTTTACAGTATTTTACCGTTAAAATCACATTCATTTTTTACAGTGTTGGATATGCTGCCTAAGATCATTTGTGTGTTTCATAGACGAAAGAAAATAGTATGGGTTGAAACGACATGAGAAAATGATGACCACATTTTCATCATTGGTTGAAGTATTTCTAGAAAGCCAAAATGAAATGGTATTCACAACCTCCTATATTTCTGAAAAAATGGTGACGTGACATCAGTTCAAAAAGGAAAGTCATCTGAAAGGTTTTTGATGAAATATTACAAAGAACGCCTTTCGTCATAGGACCAGTAAGAAAAGTAAATATGGCTTCTTTTAATTTCATGTCTGCTTTAGCAAATACTGTTGTTTCGTGAAAAAGAGACTGCTGAATTGGGAGAGACATTTAGCCTTAAGATGCACCTCATTTTGCAATGTAGCTATTTAAATTTGTCTGTAACTTGTTTGGCGAATCCCGCTTTCAATTACGTAGGAGGTTAGGCACTTAAAGACTGATGTTGATACACAGATGTCGAGGCTGCCGCACTAATTGACAGATAACTGATGTGGGTGAGAGAGGTGTAGTTAGACACAAAAGAGTTTTGGGAGTATCTGTTTGTCCTTTAGGGCCGATCATTTTCTTGTGCTCTTTCTTTGTTCTTCACATCCCCACACACAGCCCTCACACACACACTCTCTCTGAAATCGCTGAGGGTCAGAGCCGAATTAGCACCACGAGCCAATTAGCCTCCTCCCACACTCTCTCCTTTACAGATGCTTCTTAAAGCAATACAGAGGCTTCTAATTAAACTCTGAAGAGTGTCTTGTGTTAGGCTGCGTATGTGTGTGAAGTGCGTGTATGCGAGTGGGCGTTGGAGCATAGCGAGCTAGCTTGCCGAAGGAGCAAAATCCTTCTCTTCTGAACTCGCCAAAAAGAAATGGACTCAAAAAACGCAGACCTTTCTATTGAAGGTCACGCTGGTTTAAATAATTGCAGTGCCCACACATCACCTCAACGCCTCAACATCAGTCTAATTGATCTGGCAATTATTCCTAATAACGCTCAAAAATACTTTAAATTAAAGCATATTAAGTTTCATTTCATTTTCTCGTCTTGTGGAAATGTATTTTTTCCCCTCAGTGTAAGTGTAGAAGAAACAGTTTAGAACTGAGCAAATACCTTTTGAAGACATTGAGAATCAGAATTCTTCCATGTTCATGTGACAGATGTCATTTTGAATGACGTTTGCTGCTTTTCGTCACCGTTATTCTGTGACGTTTTTAGATGTTCAGGACTTTTGGCGTGATAACAGTTGCCGAAATATTAAATATTTTATCTTATATTTTCTTTTTTTAGCTGCACATGCTACTCATCACACAAAAAAAATGTAAACTATATTATCACCCAATCTATTTAAAAGTTGGTTATGTACTGTAAGTAGGGGTGTAACGGTACACAAACCTCACGGTTCGGTACGTACCTCGGTTTTGAAGTCACGGTTCGGTACAGTTTTCGGTACAGCAGGTGGAGAGAAAAATAAACATAAAATTGCTTTTTTTTTTATTATTAAACAGAGGTTTACTGAACAAATTGTGTTTTTGTCTTTAAATATATTAAATTAAATTAAAACTAAAAGTTTCTTAAGGATAAAAAAAAATGATCTCTGCTAATGCTATAAACTATGTAGGGAGCCCTAACTTGAAAGAAGCCCAAACTATTAGCCTAAATTCAATTGCTTTTTATTTTTAGATAAAATAATCAACACTCAAATAACAAATTGTATGCAAACCTGTAAGCTGCACCTAAGGCAGTTTTTGCATTAACTTCTAAATGTTTTTACTCCAATTCGTTGTTGAAATATAATCATTTCTACACAGTGGTTTTCATTTTAACATCAGATTTATTTAAACATACATTAAATAGCCTAATCAGGATATCACTAAAAGATTAAGTAAAATAATGAATATATTGGCTAATACAGTGCATATATTAAGCGAAAGAGTTCATTTCTCTAGCGAACTAACAAGCTGTGAACACTGAATGGCTTTTCTGAGGTAAATGCATCATGACATATTGTTGAATACGGACGCTTTCATTGATGTCTTTCCACCGTTGAAACACTGAATGAGCGATTACATGAGATATGACCGTTTCAGTAAGTTGTACTGAATCTTGCAACATACCTTCAGATGTTCTTTCATGTTTATTCTGTAACTAGTATTAAGGAGGAAGAGATGAACACATTCACTTGCGCTCCGCGCTCGCGCTCGCGCTGCCGGTTGAACTGAGGCGCCTGTACAGTGATCTGTCACCCCACATCAAAGCACGTCAAAATGGCATTGTCTGTTTAAACTTCATGATTTCGTGGACAGAATTTGAAGGATGACACTTTGTTTCTTATCGAAAGTAACAAAACGCAGAGCTTATTGCGGTTATTGGTGGTGAATATTGGTTGCAATGTAATGCTTCGGTACACACGTGCACCGTACCGAAAGCCCTGTACCGAAACGGTTCGGTACAAATACGTGTACCGTTACACCCCTAACTGTAAGTATATCCAACTACTGTATTATACTGTATATATTGTATAATGTAAAGCAAATCTAAAAAATAAAATAAAAAACCCTATATTATCGCATAGCTTTATATATAAAGTTTGATATACAAGTATATCCAACTTCACTCACATAAGCGAAGTATACTATATAGGAAATCTTAAAGGCACAATATGTAAGATTTTTTGATTAAAATATCCAAAAACCACTAGAACAGGGTTATATATTTTGTTGACTTGTGTACTTACATTATCCCAGATGTTTCCAATAGGGATGTGCAACGATTAATCGTTTGCAAAATAAAAGTCTGTGTTTATGTAATATATGTGTGTGTTCTGTGTATAATAATTATGTATATATAAATACAGACACATACATTTATATATTTAAGAAAAATGTTAGTTTTATATATAAAATATTTATATTTATATGTAATATAAAATATATATAAATATATATATATTTATTTAAACATGCATATATTTCTTAAATTTAAACGTGTGTGTGTGTGTATTTATACTGTATATACATAATTATTATACACAGAACACACACATATATTACGTAAACACAGACTTTTATTTTGCAAACGATTAATCGTGATTAATCGTTGCACATCCCTAGTTTCCAAGAATGTTTCAATCCAGAGAAATAAGTTATTTTTACATAGGAGTCAGACCGTGTCCGTGCGTCACTTATCAATGACATCATACCTGCGTTACTCTCGATTTATGGTTTTAATCTGTAGAAACCATGGAAACACCAGAGATGCTTATATTATGTGTTTTATTAGACAAGAGAACAACTGTTTGGATACATTCATAGACAGAAACTAATCATTGTTATCAGTCGTTCTTATTGTTTGAATCTCGTTTTCTTGATTTACCAGGAATCTTCGACATGTACCAAAAATCCACACTCAATCTCGGCGTCATCAAGCTACGCCTTTGTTTTGAATAGGCGACCTGTTGACGCAATGACGACTCTAGATCTATGTTACTGGAAGGAATACCTTAGCAACCACCTAGCAACGTCCTAACCACCCACAACACCTTATTATCGCAGCAGTGAGTTTTGCAATGCTAAACACCACTAACATTTTCTTTTCAAAGACATTTTGAGGGCAAAATCGAGTTTTGTTTCAAACGATTACCCAAGTGACTGTTCATATTCATGTACATGACAATATCATATGTCCTCAGAGTGCAGTAAAATGAAAAGAATATTATTCAAACACACCTGCTTGAGATTTTGATCAATTTCTTGATAAATAAAAACAAGATGAATATGTAATTAGCATTCAGTATTTTGTGGCTAGTCTCCCATTGCTTCTGTCAGTCTGTACACTTCCACAGTGCTGTTTTATTTTTTTTTATTTTTTTTGTATTGTGGATCTCCAGCACTGGTTTTGAGAGCTCTTTCAGAGGGACTACCCTAGCCATCTGTGCCTTTGTGTGTGTGTGCGTGTGTGTGTGTGTCAGCCACACAGACTTTGCTTATTTACCATTCTGTCCATGCGCTCTCAACACACACTCTATCTTTCTCTCTCACACCTCTTTTCACTTACATTTGAGCATCTCCATGCTGCTAGCATCTGAGTGATGGCTTCATTCTTCCAGCTCTTCTCTCTCTACCCTCCTCTCTGCACACAAATTATGCTGCAAAAAAAGTGTGAGAGCGATGTGTTGGGAGACTAAATATCATTTTCACTGCACTCTTAATTCTTGATAAAAGAGCATGGATTATAATGTTGACAGTGCTTTGTGAAGTTTACTCAGACAACATCAGTTAAGACTTCAGTATGCTATGTAGTGACTGAGCAAAATCATTTAAAACAGCAACCGAACATGACGAACCCTAATGTTATTGACTGATTAACAGGTAAAATACAATTTTAGTTTTATTTTCTCCCAGAAACACTAAATAACAGCAAACAGCATTTTCTTTAACACCTGGTCATCATTACACACTGAAAAAAATGTTCTTTATTAGGTCTTAGTGTGCAGACAACAGATCATTTTTAGGTCATTTGTTCTAACATCTGTTTTTTATGTTGCAAATTTAGAAAATGATAATCCCTAAAATGAACCTGAAGTGTTTGTTATGAATAAATATGTACTTAAATGTTACTTGGTATATGATGCAAAAGAAAAAAGTGTGTATATAAACTGATATAATAATATTAGTTGAAAAAACTTGAGAATTAGAAATGTATCCTTGATATTCAACTGAAATTTGTTGTAAGCTGAAGCACTAAAAATATTAATTGGAAATAAATGAAAACTAATACTAATAAATATAAAATAAATTAAACCTAAATTACATTTTTAAAAAAATTAAAAATGACAAAAGCACATAAAATTGCTAAAATTTAATTAGAATGAACATGAAAACTAAAAATATAAAAGCTAATTCAAAATATTAATAAAACTATAATAAAACTTATATTAGCAATAAAAGCTATAAAAGCTTATATTAGAAGTCATTAAAAACATTTTCATCAAAATCACTGTATCTCATTTGTTTCTCTCTCTCAGCAATGAAATCTCTGTGGAGAGACTTTTGCCGAAGCTTCTTCTCACATTTTTCTCAATAATCTCACCTGTTTCTCCTTTACAGTTTCACAAGAGATTTCATCAATATTTCTAGCTGTGTTCAGATTTCCCAAGATATGCTATCAAAGGTAAGAGATTTTATTATCAACATTTCTCATTATTTTTTCCAAAGAGTATGCAGTGCACGTTAATTAAAGTTGTACTCTTAAGTTCTCTTAACAATCGTCTTATTTCCATCAATTTTTATTTCTCCCAAGGGATTTTAGAGAAAAATCTGAAAAGAATTTGATCTTTGAAATGAAACATCTGAGAATTCCATAAAGTCTCCAATGAAAGAGCAACATCTAAGTAATGAATTTTTCCTCTGAGATTTGGAATGAAAAAGTAATTTGATTTCAGCCCTAATGATTCAGTCATTCAAGCTGAATATTCTTCCCTACCCCTCCTTTATACATACACTCAGTCCATGTTGAAGTTGTCTTAATAATTGATGAACATGATAAGAGTCTGTCGTCAGTTTACACTAAACACTGCTCCATGTACTGAAATATGGTGCAGGGGGGAATTCCTGGAAATCATCCAAGCACAAAAGCCTGGATGAGCTCCAAATGTTCCCCCTTAGTGTGTGTTTGACATGCAGCAGTCAGCGTGTCTCTGAGGGACTCTGATTTATCCTGTGTAATCCACAGACCCCTGCTTTATGGTCTCGCCAGGCCACCATACATTCCCAGGAAGTGGTCCTCTTATGTACTTGCCTCCCTGCATATTAAGCGGCTACATTAATATATTTTAAAATATATTAATGTATAGCTTAGAATGATAATTAGCAATGCTTTCCTTTGGGTAATAAATGAATCTGAAGACAATGTAAGGGTGCTTGGTAGTTCAAAACTTGCTGCTTTGATGCTAAGTGCTGTGGTAATTTTCATATACTACGGTAATACCATGCATTTCTTTTCTTTTTTTTTTGAGTTAGTATCATGGAGATACAATATAGTTACCAGTGTATCATGAAAGTGTTACGGTTATGCACTTTTATTCTGTTTTGTTTAGTTCCTGTTTCTGTTTTTGTTTGCTCCGTTTCTTGGTTACTGATTATCTCCTTGTTTGTTTCTATGGTTATGTATAATTATCACCTGCTAATCATGTTCGTCTGGTATTAAAACTCCCTGTTTTGTTCAGTCCCTTGTCGGTTCTCATTTCTATTTACGTGGTTGTTTACTTCTCCTGAGTTTTGTAATAAAGACTGTTATCTCCTATTCCCTTTGTCGTGCAAAAGGGCCTCAAGCGTTGGCCTTTGGTGGAGTACCTCTGCATCTGTGAGGCAGAGGAGCCGGAGCCAGAGCCTACCGTCCAGTCCATCTCAGAGCCAGGAGAGGACCACTACCTTATAGATCTGTGGTCTCGGATCCACCTTCGACACTTTGCCTTCCATGTGGTCCCATCTAACTAACTGGATGTTTCGGTCCCGTCCGGAAATCTTCCTCTGCCAAAGTTCCTGCCTGACTTCCTGGTCCCATCTCCTTCGGTTCCATCAACTGGCGTTGTCCTTCTCCTCGGCTCTGCCCCCACCGCTAACAGCTCGGTACAAGGATGGGGATTCACCGGCATCACCTCAAGCCTCCAGGCCCATGTCTCCACCTCAGCCTGTCAGCCCATTGGCTTGCACTCCCTCTGGAGCAGCCTGCCTCCACCACAGACTTCCATGTCTCCGACTGCGTCTCAACCCTCCACCCCTTCATCTCCACCAGGCTTCTCCTTCCCTATGACTTCCCTGTCATCCTCACTCCTTCCGTCGTCACCCCAGTCTGCCAATCCCCTGTCTCTGCCTCGGTCCCGTGAGCATGCAGCTCCACCTTGGATGTCGCCTTGGATGGGCTCTTTGCTCCACCGGATACTCCATACAGCCTGGTACTGCCTCCATCAGCTAGTCTCTGGGTTCCGTCTGGGCCTTCAGCCAGTGCTCCACCCTGGATCCTCCCACCATCAGCTCCACTGTTGTGTCTGTCTCCACTGACTCCTCCTCTTCCCTGCCCATCACCTGCTCCATGCCATCCAAAGCCCCCTCCCTCAGGTGTACTTGTTATGGCACGAGGACGCGCCTTCCGGGAGGGGGAGTACTGTCACAGGTATGGACTCATGATTCCTGTTTCTCTGCTCCATTCAGTTTTGGTTTTCTTGGTTACTGATTACCTCCTTGTTTGTTTCTATGGTTACGTATAATTATCACATGCCATTATGTTCGTCTTGTATTTAAACTCCCTGTTTTGTTCAGTCCCTTGTCAGTTCTCATTTCTATTTACGTGAGTTTTGTAATAAAGACTGTTATCTTCAATTCCCTTCGTCGTGCGAAAGGGCCTCAAGCGTTGGCCTTTGGTGGAGTACCTCTGCGTCTGTGAGGCACAGGAGCCGGAGCCAGAGCCTACCGTCCAGTCCATCTCAGAGCCAGGAGAGGACCACTGCCTTATAGATCTGTGGTCTCGGATCCACCTTCGACACTTCGCCTTCCATGCGGTCCCATCTAAGTAACTGGATGTTTCGGTCCCGTCCGGAAATCTTCCTCTGCCAAAGTTCCTGCCTGACTTCCTGGTCCCATCTCCTTCACAGGTTCCATCAACTCCACTGGTGTCTTCCTTCACCTTGGTTCTGCCCCCACTGCTAACAGCTCGGCACGAGGATGAGGATTCCCCTGCGTCACCTCAAGCCTCCAGGCCCATGTCTCCACTTCAGCCTGTCGGCTTCGCTCCAGCTCTGCACTCCCTCCGGAGCAGCCTGCCTCCACCTCAGACTTCCGGGTCTCCAACTGCGTCTCAACCCTCCACCCCTTCATCTCCACCGGGCTTCTCCTTCCTTCTGACTTCCCTGTCGTCCTCACTCCCTCTGTCGTTGCCCAGGTCTACCAAGCCCCTGTCTCCACCTCGGTCCCGCGAGCCTACAGCTCCGCCTTGCGATTTCAGGCCGCGTCTGTTGCCTTGGTCCGTCGAGCTCTCTGCTACGCTGGATACTCCATACACGCTGGTTCCGCCTCCGTCATTTGGTTGGTAAATCTCCTTGTTTGTTTCTATGGTTAAGTATAATTATCACATACTAGTCATTATGTTCGTCTTGTATTTAAATTCCCTGTTTTGTTCAGTCCTTTGTCAGTTCTTGTTTCTATTTATGTGGTTTTTATACTTGTATACTTTTTATACTTTTTATACCTGTAGTTTTGTAAGAATAGTATTCTTTGTTAAATACCCCTGACATGAATATAGTAAATATTCAATACTATGATGACTTGGGACAGTAAGAAACTGCAACCTTCCAAAACACTCTACAATCTATGATTATTTCACATTTTTACCCTGTTTAACATTTTTAAAATAGGAACTGACAAAAATGAATAAACCGAGTTTATCTATCTCTGAGAAAAACATCAATTTTCTAGCTCAGAGACTTGTCATGCACTCACACATAATCAAAGTAAAGAAATGAAGCAGTCGCACTGAAAGAAAGATAATTACTTAAAACAAAGAGCGATCACGCAGTGTGTGTGTAGGCATGGCATCCTGCATGCATTCTGGCTGCGTGGGCGTTGACAAAAGACGCATCAAGCATGTGAGTTTCTCTGCCTGTATGTTGGGCTGAACGAGGGACCACAAACGTAGATGAATGCGCACATCACCATAGCAGTCTGTGTGTGTGTGTGTGTGTGTGTGTGTGTGTGTTTGTGCGTTCATCATGCATGCCTTTCTTGCCATCTGTAACTCCTTCTTGCCATGCCAAAAACACTCAAAGGGACCAGGAGATGACAAGGAAGACAAGCCCACACACATTGCACTTGCACATGGTCACTGCGTCGGCCATCTTGAGTCTTTGTGGGCTCCAGGCACGCTATCAGAGACGTGCTATTTTCAGGGTTTTATCTGCCCGTGTGGCATTTAGGTCGCTTCTGTTCCTCCAATATTGAAGTCTGTCTCAGCGTGGACATAACCTTGGAAAACACTACCCTGGACGACTCACGGCAGAGTTTTGTAATGCTACTTACCATTCTGATCTCGTTTTGTGTGTGTGCTGTACTCCTCTCTCTCTCTCTCTCTCCCTATCAGAAGGAAGCTGGTTTTATTTGGGTGATGCTGCAGGGATGTCCAGAATATTAACACAGACCTTAGAAGCTGTCAGCCATTAATATGCCAAGCACAGACCTCCCAATTAGTGGAAAACATGGCTTTCTTGCGCTAAGGAGTAGACAGGTTGGCTCAACACCAATGCAGCTCAGAGTCAAGTTAGATGGGGTGAGCTTCTCGCTTGGAAAAATGATGTTTAGGGAGCTTCAAAGCAGCGGTGTATGAAGCTATCAAACGCACAAAAATATACCACAACTTTATTGGAGTGTCTGGCATTAGGGCAGTCGTGGCCTAATGGATAGAGAGTCGGACTTGTAACCCAAAGGTCATGGGTTCGAGTCTCAGGTCCGGCAGGGATTGTCGGTGAGGGGAGTGAATGTCCAGCGCTCTCCTCACCTTCAATACCACGACTGAGGTGAGACCCTTGAGCAAGGCACCGTACCCCCAACTGCTCCCCGGGCGCCGCAGCAATGGCTGCCCACTGCTCCGGGTGTGTGTTCACGGTGTGTGTGTTCACTGCTGTGTGTGTGCACTTGGATGGGTTAAATGCAGAGCACAAATTCCTAGTATGGGTCACCATACTTGGCCACATGTCACTTCACTTCACTTTTCACTTTCATTGAAGATGAAAGGCAGGATAAATTGATTTCTTTATCATGGGAGATGAAGCGTCCAGGCAGATCTCTACACCGCTGAGACGCCAGGCCTGACATAATGTGCAAAAATGACTTGATTAAAAGGCAACATTAATAGACGCATCCACCTTGAGGTCTATGCATCAAAAGAAATTCTTAACCTTTGGTTACAGCCATCTAAAAATGAGTAATCATCCAAATTTACTGAATTCACAGAAATGTAAATAAGTCTATCTATCTATCTGTCTATCTGTCTGTCTGTCTGTCTGTCTGTCAAATTCAGACATTGAATTGCAATTCCCAATGCAATTCTGTATGGCACACTGACCTGTTTAAAATGTTAGTCTGCACGATTTGTGCTGTATATTACAAGTTATTTGGAATCATACACTAGATTTTGTGTGAGAACATATTTAAATATTCCCTAAATTCACATGAATTATTCACTGATAATCTCATGCAAAACTCAAACTCGTTCAGACTGGAAAAAGGTACCTCAACCCATCACACCAGGTTTCACTGCATTGGTTCTCACACAGAATGCACCTTTCAGATATGTGGAACAAGTATTTGAGAGATGGAATGACAAGAGTTTAGTTAATAAGAATGATTATTTTTAGAACAACTATCCCTTCAAGGTGCAAAAACATCATGATTAAAAGGCACAGTTAATAGACACATCCTCCTTGAGGTCTGTGTGTCAAGTGAACCCTTCACCTCAGTCCAGGCTGTGTTAAATTGACTCCTGAACTTGCAGAGAGCAAAGTAGAAAGACTCGAGGCATTTTAAACCTGTCTGGCAGTCATTGGACCTCAGATCTAACAATATTCAGCTGTTTCCTTTTATATTTTTACCAACAGAGCATTATTTCAGTGGCAACCACTCACAATTTCTTAGTGAGAAGCAAAGAGTCTCCTGTGGAAACATTTCTCCTCCACCCGCTTCTGAGAGTCATTATGTGCCCCCCACTGATGTACTGTAGACTGCGTCTCAGTCCTCGCAGAAACTCGAGTGCTTGTTTGAAATTGATCAATTTGGCTGAAGTGCTGCCTCAGATTAATTCCTGGGTCTTTAGGTGCACAGTATCACAGTGTTATGATACTCTGTGGTATATCAACTTAAATAGAAAGGGGGTCATTATGTGGCTGGAAAGTTTGTGCTTTTGTCACTTTGACCATTTTTTTTCAATGAGCACACACACACATATGTCGTGCTTAGCTTAAAGTCCCTGTAAAGTCAATTCTGAGAATTCTTTCTAAACACTTTATAAATGTTACAAATGTATTGCTGAAACACATTACAAAGTCTGTGAATTGTGTAATGCTTAATTGTGAAGTTAGAGTGTTAAACAGTTTTTCACCAAGTCTCTGCTCAGGATTGTTTGGGCGGAGCTAAAACGGGGGTCTAATGACGCACATCGTTCCCCGAGCATAGCCCCGCCCCTAACACTATACAACTGTCGATGACGCTCCGAGCGTGGCGCCGCCTCTAACTCTACAGCGGTTCACTCGCTGTGTCTCATTACAGTTATACAGCCCTTTGTACATTTAGCTAGTAATGCCTTCGTCACGCAAATGCATATTACATGGTTGTTAAAATATACAATATGCTCGGTCTCCTTATTTAAATTTCCTAAAACGATGATATGAAGGATTCTAAAGTGATCGTTGTACACCGGATATTTTACAAACTTTCATCAGACAGCTGGGATTCACAGATAATCCGCTGTTTTTGGTGAATGTGACTGAACAGACCTCGTCCACCCCTCCCGCCTCGGCCTTCTTACCGTCCCGACGATAACCGATGATATATGTGGCCGGACAGAGTCTCTCCCGTCCCGGCCTTCATCCTTTGTCGACTCGACAACAGTCCGGCAGTACGTGCCCAATGAGTGTAAGTTGTCATGTGTGCTTATGTTATAATAAGTAGGTAGGCTACTCCACAGCAGGGGCGGAGCTACGGGTGGGCCTTGACAGCTTGCCCACCCAGTCATATCCAGGGAAATATATATATATTATATGGGCGTCGGAACCATTGTAACCATTGTACTTTTTAAGACCAATATTGGACCCACTCACTTTTACCGTCTCTAATTCAGCATTTGTCTAATCCCCCCAGGTGATGCTACTCCACAAACCACCAACAGAACATAAAAAATATCAAAAAATAAAGATAGTTTTTAAAACATCGCCAAGTAAAACACGTTTATAAAGAAATGTCTCTTTACGACCACAACAAACGGGACACTTTTCAGACGCGCATTCCACCTTCGCCTCAGCGCAAGGTGCAAGTCAAACGAGCGCGGAAAAGGTAGCTTCAGTTGAACAACAGTGAACTGCGGTCAGATGAGATGTTGTCAGGCTATATCAGTAAAGCTCCAATCAGCCGTTAGGCTATAGCCTACTGTGCTCGAGGCGCGAACTTAAGAATTGCTCGCGCAAATGCGGCGGCGCGCGCTGCATATTACTTTAATTATAGCTTAACTAAAGCGCAAAAGAAGCTACGGGCATGCACCATCGTTATTCTGTTGTAAATTAAGTCATGAAATTACCAAACATGCGATTAAAGCTGCTTCAAAACTGTGCATGTATGTATTTGTTGACATGGTTTTAAAGCTATTGTTATCCAATTTGTTGGCCTTAAAACGTCTTAAAATGCATATATGTACACCAAGGAATTCAAAATTTTATCTATCTATCTATCTATCTATATATATATAAATTTCATAAAAAAAATTTGGAGGGAGGACCCACCCACATTGTTTTTGCTTCCGACGCCCATGGATCGCCTCTTATTTAACACAGACACAAATTTCTTATCGAATGGAGATGTTTCTTTCTTTTAGGTAGCCTACAATTATTCGCGGTGTTCATTTTTGAGACGTTTCAGAAAGATTCTCCCAGAAAAAGCAACCTTTTTATTTATTTTATTTTACAAAGGTACAAGGTTTTGTTGTTATTGTGAACGTACACGAATAAAAGTAGACCATTTGTAGTCTTGACGAAAGACTTGTTTCTTTCATGAGGACAAAAATCCATCAGAACGCGCCGGCGCGTTCGTCGGCCAGAGTGATAAAAAAAGGCCAATTTAGTTTCATATTTATATTTAAATATTAGGCTATAGAGCCTATATTATTTGTTAAATTTCACCTATGTTGATTATGAAAAGTGAATAGCATGACAGATGCGGGAGACATGCAGCTGGTCAGACATGAGTTTGACTACTTCATTAAGTTTTGTTTTATAGTAAGCCTTTCTTTAAAGTGAATTTCGTTTTGTAGAAATTGTATCTTAATTTCAATCACTGTTTCATCAACCAATTGCCTATATTTAATAAATAGGAAGAAAACCAAAAACGTCGGGTGGAATGTATTGAAGTGATCAGGTTAATGTGTGAGTGTTTGTCACAAGTTTCAAATCAGTATTGATTTTTTTTTTTTTTTTTTATCGTAAGCTGACTTTTTGTTATTTTTATTTATCCATATAGCTGCCTGTTACCATGCCAGGTTATTTCCAAATATGTGATTATTATTATTATTATTATTAGGTTATTTTTTTAATCGGTTGGTGCTGTTGGTTCAGGTTGTAACTGCAGTTTTGTCTTGTTCTTATCTCGTAGATTTACTTGAATTGATATTGTCACGTAATATTATATTAAATAACGTAATTTGAACTTGCCATACCTTGACTTTTTGTGAATTGACGCCACTTAGAGACGGTCCATCATTTTTTTCCCCTCCCAAATTAAGCCAGATGAAAAACATGGGATGATGCGAATTATTCTGGCCCACCCACACTTTTAGAGGCCCACCCACCATCCACTTTCTGCCTCTGCCACTGCTCCACAGTAACTCTACTAAAATGTGCAACCCTCTAACGTGGTTCTTTTGTTTATATGCATCAGTATGTTTGACTCATTAGAAAAGTCAGTTGAGGCGGCAGCTCTCACGAGTGGGCGTGGTTTCAGCGCCGACAGCGGACACACCCCCAGCGTTTGAGAGCAGAGAGCGCTGCCTATTTTTTTTCGAGATTTTGATAACTTATTTCATTTACTTGCAGATTTTTTTAATAATTCAAATTTGGCTGGGTGGTTAATAACACATTTTTCTGTGGTGTGACAAGCTCAAAACACATACTTTAAAATGACTTTACAGGGACTTTAAAGAATGTTTATATATATATAGTATTGTATTGTTATAGTGTAGTATTGTTATTATTATATTAAAATTTTAACATTCTGTTTGTTTGTAGAATGGGGACTGTAGCTTTCCAACTTTAAAAAATGACTCAAAAATAGTTCACATGGCTTGTGCATTATATTTCAAATCTTCTGAAGCAATGTGATTGCTTTATCTGAGGAACAAACCAAAATTGAACTTAATCACTGCTATTCTTCACCTCCAATGAGCTGCTAATTTCTGAGACCGGATTTGACATTGAATCCGTTCAACAGTGAGTCAGTGATCAGTCAGATTACTGAACGAATCATTCCGAATGAGGTTTTGTGAACCAGAGTGACCAATTCATTGAAAAGATCAGGTGAAACTTAGAAAATGAATCAGACTCTGCTACTTCTCTCATGAAATCTTATGAACTTTCCAAGGACTTACATTTTTGTCTGTTCGTCACACAAAGATATTGTATGGCTTCAAAAGACTTCAAATGGACTACATTTATGATATTTTGTGGTTCTTTTTGAAGCTTGAGCGCTTCAGTCCCCATTATTTGTAGTATCTTTGAAAAATCCTTTTGTGTTCAACACAAGAAAGAGAATCATATGGGTTTGGAATGACGTGACCTGAGATTTTTGAGCGAAATATTCCTTTAAAGAACCAATATAACAGCTGAGCTCAGGTACTGACTAAATGGCTATGTGCAAAAAAATGCACTTGCCAGTTTTTCAGCATTTCAAAATGCTTGTTTTGAACACAGAAGGTAGGTGTTTCGTGGCTCTTCACTTGGTGGCTAATGGCAACAGCAACATTTGTTTAATAGAGACACTTGATAAATCTGGACCTCAGGTCTTTATTTTTATCGTACCTCTGAAAACCTTACTTGCGTTTCTAAGGTAACCAAGGCTAAACCACTCATTGTTATTGTATTTTTGCATGTTGGTGTTGTTTCAAGTATGCAAGAATTTTTGGTCAAAAGCAGTTCATAATAATAACCCACAGACTCTAGAATGCCAAGTCTGTAAGGTAGATTCAGTAAGGTAATTCATGCAGACATTTTTTGAATATTTTTCAGACATTTTGAACAAAGACTCTACCAGAAAGGAACATAGGTCTTTTCACAAAAAATACTCTCGCAGTATCAGGGTACAATGACAGTGTCAGATGGTATTCTCATATCTGGTCCTAATATGCAAATAAGCATGACTGCTTAAAAAAAACTTTTTTTTTAATGGTTTTAGTTTTAGTTTGTTATAATTACCCTGATGCAAACACTTATTTTTTACCCTACAAGAATTATACAATTTGAATTTATAATGAATTTCATGTGAATTAATAATTGAACATATTAAATTATTAAAATAATATATATTTTTTTTAATCCACTTGGCTTTAAAATCTAAATGGTCATGTGAAGTCTTATGCCTCACGCCTCAAGGCATAAGACTTCACATATTTAGATAAAGATGATCACAAAGTATGTTTGTTGCTTCTCGTATCCCAGTGAGAGAGATTGAGTGAGAGTTTAACTATAAAGTATTTATTGCTGCTTCTGTAGATGCCGCACCAGCCTTCATCAGTGGTGTAACTCTCAGTAAAGTTGACTTTTTGGGGTTAGTGCTGCAGGAATCCCTCCGTGACTCCCTGTAAAGACTGGCCGATGAAGAGAAACATCACATAGCTCCACAGCAGATTAAAGATCCAGCCGTCTCTGTCTGCGCCAGTGCACAGTCCAGCATTCCTGTTTTTAACATGTTGCTTGTGTTCTTATTTTCAAAGTGAAAACAAAATAAAAGGCAAAAGTTTCAGGCGCAATAACTGCAGTCCTTTATCAACTTAGTTTTTTAATAATTTTAAAGTCAACAAAGTGACCTTGTTTGTAAGGAATAATGTCTGGTATGCAGCATACCAAAGTGAAAAAAAGTATATTTCTATAATGTACTTAAAGTGCTCTATTTTCGTGCACTAATTTTGTACTTAATATACTAAAAATTATTTTTAGCACTTCTTAAGATAATCTTAATGAAGTATATTAAAAGCACATTTTACTTCATATTTCATGGTGTCTCAAAATAGCACAGTTGAGTACACTTAGATGTTCTTAAGATTATCTTAAGAAGTACTAAAGAAGAATTTTTAGTATAAGTACAAAATTAGTGCACGAAAATTAAGTACAGTACATTATAGAAGTGTAATTTTTTTTCACCTTGTTAGTTCTTACATGAACAAGAAGTGGTTTAATCTAAATTTTATTATCTTAACTGGTAACTGCTTATCTTAAAGGTGCCCTAGAACTTTTTTTAAAAGATGTAATATAAGTCTAAGGTGTCCCCTGAATGTGTCTGTGAAGTTTCAGCTCAAAATACCCCATAGATTTTTTTAAATTCATTTTTTTAACTGCCTATTTTGGGGCATCATTAGAAATGAGCCGATTCAGGGTGTGTGGCCCTTTAAATATGGTGCTCCAGGCCCCAAGAGCTCGCGCTTGCCTTAAACAACATAAAAAAAAGTTCAAACAGCTAATATAACCCTCAAAATGGATCTTTACAAAGTGTTCGTCATGCAGCATGTCTAATCGCGTAAGTACAGTGTTTATTTTGCTGTTTACATTGATTCTGAATGAATTTGAGGCTATGCTCCGTGGCTAACGGCTAATGCTACACTGTTGGAGAGATTTATAAAGAATGAAGTTGTGTTTATGAATTATACAGACTGCAAGTGTTTAAAAATGAAAATAGCGACGGCTCTTGTCTCCGTGAATACAGTAAGAAACTATGGTAACTTTAACCACATTTAACAGTACATTAGCAACATGCTAACGAAACATTTAGAAAGACAATTTACAAATATCACTAAAAATATCATGTTATCATGGATCATGTCAGTTATTATTGCTCCATCTGCCATTTTTTGCTATTGTCCTTGCTTGCTTACCTAGTCTGTTGATTCAGCTCTGCACAGATCCAGACGTTAATACTGGCTGCCCTTGTCTAATGCCTTTCATAATGTTGGGAACATGGGCTGGCATATGCAAATATTGGGGGCGTACATATTAATGATCCTGACTGTTACGTAACAGTCAGTGTTATGTTGAGATTCGCCTGTTCTTCTGAGGTCTTTTAAACAAATGAGATTTATATAAGAAGGAGGAAACAATGGAGTTTGAGACTCACTGTATGTCATTTCCATGTACTGAACTCTTGTTATTTAACTATGCCGAGGTAAATTCAATTTTTGAATCTAGGACACCTTTAAAGGTTCAGTTATTCAAGTAAATACGTTTTTTTAATATTTATATTTTGTATATTATGTTTATATAATATTTTAAATTATATAAAAAGTTATCTAAAGATTGTAAACAATATTAATTTATACATACACACACACACACATGAGGAAATCAACCGTAATTTTTATAAATACTACACTTGTACCATGAACTGTAGTTTTAAGAGTTTTATAGGTTAGAATGTAGTTGTTTAGACCTGAAATATGTGACTTATATTTAATCATAGCGCCAATTTTACAATTTGTTTAGACATTTTTGGAGATGTGAGCTCCAGGCCATCAGCGGCCGTTCAGTGCTCGTGTACCCGCCAAGAACAGCTTCATCTCAGCCAGTGCTTCAGGGATTTGCCACTGGCTCTTATAGTGGTTAAACATGAGATACAATTAATTTTGGGTACATAAAACGGGCAGTGTTTGGTTTTATTAATCTATTACTTGTTCCTGAGCATATCAAATTGGGCTATGTTAAATTTAAAGGATTAATTCACTTTAAAATGAAAATTACCCCAAGCTTTACCCACCCTCAAGCCATCCTAGGTGTATATGACTTTTTTCTGATGAACACAATCTGAGAAATATTAATGAATATCCTGATGCATCCGAGCTTTATAATGGCAATAAGCATTACCAAACGAGTATGAGCTGAAGAAAGTGTCTCCATCCACATCCATCGGACCCACTTTATATTAAGTGCCCTTAACTACTATGTACTTACATTTAAATTAATCATTTGATACAATGCACTTATTGTGTACATACATGTTTTTACATTGTACTTATATTTTAAAAACACCTGCATGTAATTACATCTGTAATTAATTTCTGTAATTACATTTATAATTACACTGTTGACCCATCCCTTAACCCTTACCCCTACCCTTAAACCTACCCATACCACCAAAGCTTTCCCTAATCTTACCTGTATCCCACCTCAATAGCTGCAAATGTGTTTTGCAATTCAGTATGAACCCAATAAGTACATTGTACTTATTTTTTGATGTAAGTACATAGTAGTTAAGGCCACTTAATATAAAGTGGGACCCATCCATCCATCATAAACGTACTTCTGAAGCGAAATGATGCATTTGTGTAAAAAAAAAAATCTATATTTAACAAGTTATGAAGTAAAATATCTAACTTCTGCCAAACCACCTTCCGTGTTCAACTTACAAAGAAAGTGTAAAACTCAAGCAGTTCAAAAAACCTTACGCTACATCCTACGCCTTCCCTATTCAACTTACAGAAAAAGTGTAACTAACGCAATACCAGTTTACACTTTCTTCGTAACTTGAATACGGAAGGCAGTTTGTTCTGGTTCTCAAATCTGATTGGCTGAGAGCCTTTTTTTTCCTAATATCACATGGAAACCTTTTCACTATTTGTCCACTTGTTTCTGCCTGATCTATACTGGCAGCATTTCTCACAGTGAGCTTCAATGGCGAAGGAGCAAACCCACTATAATTTTACTGTTATTGTGTCAAGGAACATAGTTTTTTAGGTGAGAATGTAGTTGTTTAGACCTCAAATATGCAATTTATATTCTCAAATATGCCTATTTAAAAATTTTCTCAAAGATCGGAATTCCATGCCATCAGGTCTCATGTACCCGCCGAGAACTAATTCGTTTTGGGTATATCCAACAGGCAATCTATGGTCTTATCATATATATATATATATATATATATATATATATATATATATATATATATATATATATATAAAATTAGCATATTTTCTCTCTTTTTTTATGCTAAAAACATTTAATTTGTTAGGCCATACTATATAGTAGCTGTAACATCTGCAAAATAATTGCAACATGCCAATATGCCAATTTTAATACGAGTTTAACTAGACAATGACGAAAACAGATATTTTACAGTGGTGTACAGTTTTCCAGCCCCCGTACAGTTCATCACTTTGACATGAGAAGACAAGCGTGGCAGCCAGGTTTAAAAAAAAAAAAAAAAAAAAAAAAAGTGCTTCTCTCTGAATACGTCTGGAGGATGTATAAATGCACTTTGCTGAAAATATATTAAGGAGACGCTTGCCCTATCTTCTCCCTACCCTCGAGGAGGGCTGTAGGTAACAAATCAAACAGGAATCCGAGCCCCAAAACATTCCCTCCTGGAAGCATCGTCTTTCCTCACAATGGTTCCTGCTTATCTCTGCCCAAACACCTGCCATGTTGGGTCCTACTTATCTAGTGATTACAGCTGTAGCCATTTTGCAATGATTCACCGCAAAATTATTTAGAAAATAAATAAACATCCCAAACATTCAGAGACTAGAGCCCCGTTGACTGAACCGCTCTTTGAAGGTTTAGCGAGGGGGTGCAGGGGGAACGTGCTTTATATTAATAGCTCTTTCTCCTTTACACGCATGTTCTCTAAGTAATTACCCTGGCATCGGTAAGAGCACTTCAAGGTGACACAGGTCCTACAGAGGGGTAGACACACATCTCTCTGATCTTTTTAATGGGGGTGCCTGGCTGATTTGGGCCAGAGATGCTTTTTTTGCCCTGTGAACTTTTAACTATTGACGTTTCTTATATTCCTGACTGCTGGAGTTATCGATCAGGTGGAGACTTCTGCTCACATCGGCTTGATGCAGAGCTTAAAGAACTGCTTTAGTGAAACATACAGCAATTATAGCAACTAAAGAAGCTCGTTCGACATTCTGAGAATGTTTTTCAGATGTGTATCAAACTATAAGTCATTCAGACTTTCAGTCCCACTCGATTGCATTCAGTTTGCAGCTCATCATATTTCTCTTTGAAACGCACTAGAGTGCATCATAACAAAATAATAGTCTTAGTAATCAGTGCAGCACAATTATATTCACAGATGTAGTATAACCAACTATATTAAATGCCAAATAGAAAATGCCTGTCTCTGAATTCTGACACACACTAATAATATTGAACGTGCAGTCCATTCAGTATTAATTCACGTTATGTAGTAGAAGTCACTACATTGCTTGTATACAATAAACAGGTTAAAGAATTACTTGGCTATGTATATATGAATGGATGAAATATGATGGATATATATGATGGATCACCAAAAAAGTCATTCGGTTTAACCAAAATTTCCAAATGACACTTTTGGTTATACCGAATGACGATATTTTCAAACAATGCTAACAGGCTGATATCTAGCTAGCTAGCAAAAGGACAATGAAACATTTTATATTTAGTACAAGTTTTTAAAATATTACAACATTTTCCATGTTTTATAGCGGTTGTACCAAATGACCTGATGTTTCGGGACATGCATATGAGCAAGACAGTGAAAACATTAATTTTTCAAATGGTTAAGAGAGAGTTAGTTACTTTGCTTCATGATCATGTGGTCCTTTGCAGGTGTCTGAATGATGTCACATCCTGTCACATGATATTGGCTGCATGACTTGATCCAAAATGGTCCCTTTATATCGGTTACTCCGAATGACATCAATGAAATTCATTTTTCCGGACATTCTTTCTCATAACAAAGCAACGACTTCTACACATAATTTTAATACCATTTTGCACTATGTTGATATATGATGTTATAAAATCATGCCAGAATAAAAAATATATACATTTATTACATTTTAAGATATTTTAATCACAAATGAAATGGCTGTATTGGCCTTTGGACACTTCAAAATCTTTAAAATACCTTTATATGTA